>JAIKVJ010004490.1:0-10740 GCA_024679225.1 Phytophthora pisi | reverse complement strand
GCCAAACATGACTGTCAGTAAAGAACGGAGGATGCCGGTAAGACGCAGGCTTCACCTGCATACTGTGCTGCTTCAAATAATCTCCGAACCTTAGTACAGTACCAAAACACGTAATGCACAGTAACCGTCGGGAAAATGACCAAGCCGGTATGAAATCGCATTTTGAAATGCTGAATCCCCCCCCAATCGATAGAACCCTCACGTGCCCTCAGTTCCCAACTCCTTCGCCGAAACGACATTACTTTACAGAGTTCCATCAGCAACGATGCGTATGCTGCTTGTAATGCTGTTCATGGCGGTCACTCTGGTCGCCATTGCGGAAGCTTCGTCGGTGACTACGGAGTCCGAACGGAGAAGTTTGCGGAAGAAGACGGCAGCGAAGAGAGTCAACTTCGTCACCAAGATCAAGAACTGGTTCAAGCCGAAACAGGCCTCGAAGGCGTCGTCGAAGGTTGCGCCGCTAGTCGCGTCTCCACGGGGTCAGCGGCTCCAGGCTCAGCTCGACGAGTTGGTCAGCGGTGCGAAATCTACGGACGACGTTTTTTCGCTGTTGAAACTTGATAAGGCAGGCGCGAAGCTGTTCGAAGGCACGAGTCTGCCAACTTATGTCCGGTACAGTGAGCTCATGAGCAAGAAAGCGGGGAAAATGGACGACATCTACGGCCTGGAGACGCTCCTGAAGCACTACGACGAAAAAGATCTGATGCTGCTGATTAATGGCGCGTTAAAGAGCAACGATAACCCCACAAAGACCGCAGCAGAGCAATGGCGGGTTGGACAACGCACCTACTGGCTGAACAATCGTGAAGATCCTCAAACGGTCTTCAAACTGCTGGGTGGGCAAGAAGATCACCGACACCAACAGGGAGACCTGGAGAACGTACCTTGGCGAATTCAACAAGAACTACATAACGAATGCCGCGTAAGCGCATGATACCGACACTGGGCGCGCATTGCAGATATTGTGGATTATTTCTTGTCTACTTTAGTAAGTACGGTAGAAGACAATCGACTGCATTTTGATTTAGATGCCGTTATGAACACCTTATGCTGTAGCCTGCTCATAGGATAACCACCGAGGGACTCAACGTACTGCTAGCTCTCTCGAGCGCAGTAGCGGCGACGGCTACGGATGAGCAGCAGTTCGTGGTACAAAAGTTGCGCGAGGCATACGCACGAGAGCACGGTCCCAACCTCCAGAAGCACGAAAACCGGCCCCCATGAGCAGACTTGCACACAATGAGGGCTCTTGGGGTCGCAGCCTTTCGGCTCGTACTGGCAGTTCGCCAAGTATCCCACAAGATATTGAACCAACGCGGCACCGACGCTTCCAGTTCCATCGATGATGCCCGTGACCGTCGAGAGAGCCTCCGCGTTTCCTTTGATGCTCTCATGGGTACCTAGGTCCGCCGAGATGGCTGTGCTGATCAGGTTAGCTGGCCCACCCAGCATAAATCCTGACCCCAGCAGTAGTAGCGCTGTCGTCCCGTACGAAGCTCCATCCATGAAGTACAAGGTAATGCTGGTAGTACGCACAGATACTGCAGTTAGCAAACGACAAAACGCGTGCAGCAACAATGAAGCGGACACTTCTCATACCAAGAAAAGAGCAGCATCGTCACGACGACGGGTGATCGGACACCCATCCTGTCCGAAACGATCCCACCGACAAAACCTCCAAAAATTTGGCCCGCATCGTACAACATCTACAGCAAGAATGATTAGCCTCTATCACCCCGATGCGATCAATCACAAGTACGGGAACGAACCGAGAAAGAGCCAGCCTCCGAGTTTTCCATGTGAAGTGACACTGTCAGGTAGAACGGGATCCAGAAGAACAGCGCGTAGTTCACGGACTTGAGGCACGCGTACGACATCGAGTACGCCAGGACCTGCTCAACAACACCGCAGCGCGCAACAAATCAGTAAAAGGACGACACTCCATCAAGAACAAGAGCACTAAAACTCACCCCGGGGATGCACCAAGCCTCGAAGAATCCAATGCCCTTGCGCTTGCCATCCTCGTCCGAGTCGGCACTCTCCTCCGGGTCGTCTTTCTTCCTGGCAACCTCCGGCTTGGCCTCCTCCAGCGCCTCATGGCGGTAGGGCACGTCCTTCGGGTCCGGGTACAAGAAGAAATGCACGAGCAGCCCGTGGAAGGCCACGAGCGCCGCCGCCGCGATGAGCGCGAGCTTCCAGGCCTCGGTCCTGTCGAAGAGCGCGAACATGACGGCCACGAGCGCCGTGCCCACGATGTTGCCCAGACACGCGTTGCCGCTCCAGACGCCGAGCACGGCGCCGCGCTCGCGCTGGTCGAACCACTTGCCCATGACGGCCACGTTGGCGGGCCAGCCGCTCGACTGGATGAGCCCGTTGAGCCCCCAGAGCACGGCGTAGAAGCTCAGCGCGTGCACGTCGGCCAGCGCGCCCAGCCCGAACAGCAGCCCCACGGCCGCCGTGGCCCACATGCCGCCCGCGATCATGCGGCGCAGGTCGTGCTTGTCTCCGAGGATGCCGCTTCAACATGGGTACAGCACACACGTCACACATCAGTTAGTTACGAACGCGACTCCCTAACAGGTAGAATGCCCCCGCGCACCGCACCTGACGTAGAGCCCGAGCGCGTAGAAGCCCATGAAGAGCGTGTCCATGAGGCCGTACATCTCGGCCTGCTGGTCGCGCGCGTAGAGCGTCGAGTGGATCCACTGTTCGTCCCCCATCTCGCCCTTGATGGCCGAGAAGCTCTTGCGGCTGGCGTGGAACAGCACGTAGCTGAAGAACGTGAGGAAGAAGACGCCCTTCTTGTTGGCCGCGAACTCGCGGCAGCTGCGCGCGGACGCCGCCGACACGGCGGACGCCTCCACGGCCGCCGCCGTCTCCACCACCGCCGGCTTCTTCTTCGTGGACGCCGGCGTCGCCTTGGGCCCCATATCAGTGCAAGTTGATCTTTGCTTTGAAGATAAATACGGTAGTCAATTTCCATATTCCGCTAGTCAATTATGCATATCGACAGCTGTCTTGAAGAATTTCGTGACTTCAGTGTAGTCAATTAACCATTTTCAGTTTTACTTGCTCTGAGCCGAGATGATGACCATGGAGCAGGAGGTGACGCCGCGGCGGCCGCACTCGGCGCGCGTGGGCGACAGTGACGACGCCGACGAGCTGATGGACGAGGAGACGGACCCGATGGTGTCTGCGGCGCCGAATTCGTCCGCGCGGCGCGCGCAGCAGGCGGAGAGCTGGGTGCAGTTCGTGCTGGACCGTATCTGGTCGCTTGCGTTCCTGGGCGTGGCCAGCTTGGGGCTGTACGAGGCCGAGTTTGTGCCCGAGCTGCTGCACGCGCCCCACGCGCGCCGCGAGTTCGTGCACCTGGGCGTGCTCTTCGCCTCGCTGCTGGGGCTCTTCGGCACGTACATCGAGGTCTACCGCGGCATGATCCTGGGCGAGCGCGTGCACTACGCGACGGCCAAGACGGCGACCCACGGGATGCTGGCGTCCATGCTGGCGTCCGGCTTCTGGTACGTAGACTACCAGTTTAGTGCATAGTGGAATGTTAACGTTGGTGGCTAACGTTAATGATCTTGTTTGCTGCAGTTTGGCGGTCGGGATGTGGCCTGTGTGGCGCTGGCTGACGCTGCCGTACCTGTTCATGTGGTCCTGGGGGGTCGTCGTGCAGCTGCTGGTGATCCTGCCGCCGCTGCTGCAGCGCGTGGTGTTCGTCGGCGGCTACCTTTGGTTCATGCACGCCTACCTCTCCATGTTCCTGGTCGGCGGGCTGCAATGATGCACGGCAGCAGATTAATTAACTGGCGGGCGAATTGATGCGCGATATATGCATGTAGTTCATTGATGTGGCTTGTGTTGTTGATACTGTACCAGGGCTGTGCTGGTGGGTCGACGTAACGTTACATCGGTGGTGACGAGAGCATCGGGCACGGATCTCGAGGGTCCACGTACAGCCGCTTGGCCGCCATGACGCAGATCTTGCAGCACGCCACGGCGACGGCATCCGAGCGCGCGAACAAGCGCCGCTTGGCTTGGCACTTGTGGCACACGCGCTGCTGGCAGACGCCGCAGTTGCGGAGCGACGCGCGGACAAGCACCGACAGTGGCGGCCTCTTGCCGCACACGGAGCAGGTGTCACAAGACGATTTCTGTCGGAAGGACCCGCGTTGACCGGCGTCGGGACTCGTTGGCGCCATTGGGGAGGTGATCGTCGGGGAGGTAGTTGTTGTCGACTCGGTGTCGCGGAAGGATTCCTCCAGCTCCGACTCGTCACACTTCCGGTACGACGAGCACGCAACGTACTCGACGCGCTGCAGCGCTAGGAGTGTCAGACGTTTGGCCTCCGCGATCTCCGTGGCGCTGGCGATGGATAACATCATACTGCAGGTGGCGTCGCTATTGCACAGGAACGAGGGAGGCACGTCCTCCACCATGTCGAGCATCCCTTTGGAGTACACGCGCACGGTTCGAGACGCCGCGTCTTCCCGGAAGATGCAGCACATGGTCATCTTGGCCCGAACGACGTCGTCACCCGTAGCCAGCTGCGGGTGCTCGGCCAGGTCCACGCTCTTGATGAAGCGGTAGCCGAAGCGTTCGCCTTGGCCATCGACCCCTGTGCCCATCGACTCCAGCGTGCAGAAGTCGCGGTACTTCTCGTAGCGAGTGTCTCCGACCGTCTGTGTGAGCATCCATTTGAGCGCGAGCTGCTTGGACGGGTCCCGATCCGACCCGCTCTCGATCAATGACAGCACGGCGCACTTGACCTGACCTTTGCTCAGGAATGCGTTGGCCACGCGCATCTCGTGGCGGGTCTTGGCGTGCAGCCCGTAGAGGACGTCGTCCAGCGAGCCGTCGATGGTTCCGATACAAAAGCCGGTCGGCAGCCGAGCGAGACCGTTCTCATGACTCTTGTATACGCGAAGTCCGTTCTGGCGCTTGACCAACCTCCACTCGTGTGTGCCAGGCTCCGGGGATCCTTGGCGACGGTACTCGCACTCGTGGGCCAGCGTTCGAGACACGACGCTGTGTGCCAAGGTGCGGAATACCTCCGCGTCGTCGTCTCGAAGTCTCACCTTTGGTCGAACCACTTGGAGCTGCTCGGCGGCCTTGGCACTTGGTCGGGTCAGTCGCCATCTCGCTCCTATTTTCTCGCGCATACTCACGGGTCGCGGGCGCTCTCTCCGGTGGCGCTGTTCATCTGGAGGAAGTCGGATCGATTGGGAAAAGTCCATCGTGACGGCGTCTCTGGAAGTGGCGGTCGCGACTCGCGAGATGCCGCGCAGTACCGTACCGTACAATGCTACAATCGTGCAAGCTCTAGGAGTCTGCATTGAAGATAATTTTAGATAGGTTTCGAAATTCGCTTCAATTTTTCAGGCGATTACTTTCGGCAAGATCGAGCCGAATCGGATGGGCAGTGGACAGCCGGACGGTGTGTTACGGCAACAATACCGGCACTTACAGTTTTCGAACATGGCTACTTTTTTTAGTATCGCGCGAGGATATCGTGGTGAGATCTACGGTAGACGGTTCCGCTCCACAAAACGTTTGGTGCGTTTAAGCATTTGTATTTGGAGTTCGAGCGACTTGAAGAGACCACTCTTGGACAACGCAGCAATAACGTGTGTCTACCCGTACGGTATAATACTAATCAAGACGAAGTTACGGTAACTTTGCAATATACATGTACGTAATAGTTGCGTGGCAGGAATGCTGTCGGTGGGCCGTGAAGGCGAACAAACTGCTCGGGCCATAGCATAGCCTGTCTCAGCGTCGCCACGAACAACAGCTTCAACGTACCGGTACGGATACCAACACAGTGAAACCCTTCTGCTATCACCTGCAGCTGGGTGTGCGCTTCAACTTCCAGAGCTGCTATATGGGAAGTTGAAGACAGCACCACCCAAACTTTTAAGGATTCATTTCGTGGGATCACATCAAAGCCTAGCCGCTCTTGGACCGAGAAGAAAGCTCGACCTTCGATACTAGGAATAGAGCTTGGGTGAATTCATACGGATGAAGAAGCCGGCAATGGCCCTCGCGGCCACAGACTCGAGACGCAGTTAGATAGGTTTCGAAATTCGCTTCACCCGCACCTTCACCCTCAGATCAAAATGAGCAAAATCGGGACCAGAGAACTGGAAGCTGCTCTAGATAGGTGCGCATACAGTTGTACAGTCTACCTGTATAGATAATGTTCGGAATTGGAAAGTTCGCACGTGAACTTAATGAATTCGTACAGGTGCATCTGAGGATCAAATTCTGATGGCTTTGCAAAATGTAGGGATTTTGCCCACTGATTGCACACTGATCTGTGTGCAAAAAGTGCAACGAGTGCGAACTTAGACGGCTGTGAAGGTAAAGTGAGGGTGAGGAACGCTTCGAAACCTATCTGTTGTCAGCACTGTATAGCTGTAAACAACATATTGTGCTACTGACTGTATGTATGCTGAAGAGCTCCAGATATAAGTACATGTATAGGTAAAAAGTGAAACCATACAGTTGCTAGGAAAGAGGACATGCATACAATTACTCCACATTTGCTCTTCTGCAGGTACGGTAGACTCCAATAAAGCCCTGAGAATCACCAGAGCAAGGAGAGCGAAATGACAGGCATCTAACCGCACAAAATGCATGCGACCAGGTGCTGTACCGTACAGGTCCCCACATCCTGGGCTTTACTCCCCAGTCGTCAAATTGCTTGGTCGTTGTGGGCCCCTCGCTCACTTCTCGACCACTGACCGATTACCGACATGCGTCTTCTGTGTGGTGTATGGGTCGTGATCGCTCTCGCCACGCTTGACGCTGCGTTGGCAGCCCCCAAGTCCGAGGTGCAGCCGATCTCCAAGATAGCGGCGCTTGACTTGGAGCCAACTCGGCCCAACCTACTCACTCATGAGTCAAGGACCTTGAGGGTTGCTAGTAGCAAGGACGAAGAGAATGTCGAGGACGAGGACGCGAACAGGCGGGTTGGACAAACTCTCGGGTCTGGTCAAGACGCGAGTGGCCAAGAGGTCCGGAACCAGCTGAAGCAAGCCAAGACCAAGTCTGGGGAAGACGTCTTCGCCCTCTTGGAGCGGGCGTCAACCTCTTCGACAACCCTAAGAGGGTCAAGACGTGGGCCAAAAACATGGCCATGATCAACAAGAAGAACCCAGAGGAGGCCATGATCGCTTCGCTAAGGGCTCGCTACACTGACGACGTCCTGGCCAAGATGATTTTCGAGGCCAAGGCCATGCCGAAGACCGCTAAGATCGCCGGTAAATTGGAGACTGCGCAGATCCAAGCCTGGGTGAAGAGCCACGAGACTGTGGACGACGTCTTCATGCTGCTAAAGCTTGATGAGGCGGGCGAGAATCTGTTCCGCACCCCGCAGTTTAGCTCCTGGGCCGCGTTTGTGATCACAAGCACGCCGAAGAACCCGGAGGTGCCCATGGTGATGCTGTTGAAGGCTCGATACAAAGATGAAGCGCAATTAGCGAGGATGATTGAATCGGCCACGAAGGTCCCGAGAACCGAAGACATCGCTACAAAGCTGCAGACGGATCTGCTAAATCGCTGGCGTCTGGATCGTAAATCGTCGGGTGATATTTTGATGCTGCTGAAGCTCAACAAGGCAGGGGACGATATTATTGGACGCCCCGAGTTCAACACGTGGGCTCTGTACACGAGCTTCATCAGCAAAAAGGTGCCGGAACGGGCCATGATCTCGACCTTGACGGCCAGTTACGGAGATGAAGCACTGTCGAAGATGCTGGAGACGGCGAAGCACGTCCGAGAGACGAAGGCCATGGCCACAGATCTACAGAACGCTCAGTTTAAGAACTGGCTGGACCAAGACTTCACCCCCCAGAAGGTTCTCGAACTGCTGGGCATGAAGGATAAACTGCGGGAGCCGAATGCGATTGTTTGGTACGTATATAAGGCAAACTACGAGATAGCGCAGGCGGCCAAGAAGACCAAGGTCTAGCCGAAGTTTTGGGATTGCCGCTATTTCACTGTTGGGGAGGATCTTCGTTTCTACGAAGATGCCAACCAAATTGTAGAAGTGCTGTAAGAATTGCAAGAAGCTTGTAGCGTTCACACGACCTCAAGAATAGCAACAAAAGTAATATCAATGATGATAGGTGCAGCTGGGTTCAACAACAACATTGCTGAATGAGCGAAAAAAACTGCAATTCAGGATCTCGCGGTAATGGTACCGTTTCACTCTTAGGGAGGTGCGGGTAGCTTGGTCTCATCCTCAAATACTGAAGATAAACTCCGTTTGAAACCTATGTTTTGTTGTGAGGTGTGTCTCAGTTGCGTGGATAGAAGACGTAGTACCCTTAATAATGACCGAAAGCTGTCACGTGTGGGGCCATGTACAATACATAGGTGTTTCCGTGAGTGCTAGATAAATGTCTCTCTACGGGCCCAGTATTTGGTTATTGATAAAACGAGAGCCTTACTCTAGTATCCAGTCGCGACAGTTAACCAAGATTGAAGGAATGCCCATTTGCTAGTTGTGAGCTGACTCAAGAAGGATTATTTGAAAATAGGAGAGCTCTATTTAAGAAAAGTGTAACTAGAGAACCTCTCAACACGATTTTTTTCTCGTCACCGCATCGGCCAGGGTGTAATGGCTGCGTAGAAATTCGGCTAGCTCATTTCAGTCGAGCTTCAGCTCCACTAATGCCCCCTGTCCCTATACGTCTTGATAATATTCTGTTCGAACTTACCTAACGCCATCTTGTTGACGGAAATCACGACCCGTCAAAGCTGTAGGGATAAAAATCGTTTTTTTTACTTGCAAGGAAAATTATTTTGAAACCTGCAGTTTATCTAAGACGTTGGGGCACGTATGCGGCTAACTTACACGGGCATCTATCAGGCGTAAATAAGGTGATTGACAAGAATCGTCATAGACTAGTCAGTCCTGTTCAACAAACTACACTACACATTTCAAATAAGGTTTCATTTCACTGATGCTCACATCTTCTTCCATGTAAATGTACTCTCAGGAAAGTAATCTATGGCAAATAAAAGCTTGGGTGGAGCTTAGTGTGTCGTTTCTTACTCTACCAGTACTACGTACTTCGTATTAATTCATGCTTCATGCTTTCAAGAATTTTGGACACGCTATTCATCTTTTATCTCGTCTTCGGTGTCATCGATCATTGTGCATAGGCAGATAAATAGCTGCTCGAAGCTGAAAGTATCTGTCACAGCCGCAGCTTACGCCACCAAACTGCTGATCTTCGGTGAGCGCCTCGCTGGCTGAGGGAGCTGGCAAAATTTGAGATTTTGTACATAGTTGACCTCATTGGTACTAAAATGGAATAAAATTGAAGGTGAGCGTGAAATGCAGTGGTTCTGGTCCACTCCGACTAGGTAAGATGTAAGATCTCGTTGAGCGTCCAGCGCGCAGATGAAGAACATTTGCTGACAGGGGAGCCATCCCAACATGGGAAAACATCTACTTGGGCAGTTTATTCGCCAACTTATCAATGGCAGTCAAAAACGAGTTACCACAGAAATACCATCGGCAATAGCAGAAGAAGAAGAAGGAGTTGATTTTTCGCTAGCTACGAATACTCTTAATAATACCTACTTGGACACCTTGATTAATAACACTGAATCTAAACAACTACTCGGTTGGAGTAAACTTATTGGTCTAGGTGCATCGAAGTCCAGTCGCTGAAGAGCCGAAATGATTTCATCGCTGTCCGCCTTCAGTTCGCTGGAACGCTGGAACATATTTTGACAGTGTCGACAGGGGTAAGCTCATTAAGGTTTGAGGGCTTGGTTGCTCCATCAGCATAGATGTAGATTGCTTCTGGTCAACATTACCGCTCACGGAGCACGAAGATGAAACAATCGAATCGAAAAATAGTAAGAAATAATCCGAAATGAACATCTCGTATGTTCACATTTTCATGCATTTGAGGGAGCAGCAGAGCCGAGAACGTGGTTTGGACTCCAAACTTTGGAGTGAGCAGGCCATGTCGCTTGCCTCTTTGCTTTATCCTTCTTTCATCCCATATGCTTTGCAACTTCTCCCAGTTTATTATGCACAAGCCAAGCGGAGCCCCGCGAGCGGGGCTCTTTAACAGATTTAAGCCGAGCAGGAAGGACAGCCCGCCTCGCTTCGCTCGGCGGGCAAAATTTTCCACTTTAAGGTCATTTTTTTTTAAAAAATTGGCTTCAAGTCGAATACAGTACTACGAACAGTTGTGAAACTTACTGACCTCCAACTATTGTGCTTTGCAGTTATTTTGCCGACCATTTTAGACGCTGAATATGGCAAAGCCTGCTCCTAAATATGTGTGAAAGAAGATACACGACCTGCTAAAATTATGCATAAATCCACCTCCTCATATATATATCGACTTGGGAGCCATGCATTGGCCCACCGTCCATGATCCCCAGCACATCCACCCTCTTATGCATAATTGCCGTGTGTGTAGGTGCTTGTGGATAAAAACCGACAGAATTGTGGCGCTTTTAGCGTAATTCTAGGCCTCCACCCGGCCTCCACCCATTTATGCACCTCGATTTATCGTAAATCTAGCAGGTGGTCGCTATAAATACAGCAAATCTCGCCTCATATTGCCAAAATCATTGCAAAGGACAATAAAACCGTGCGTGTAGTATAGACTCACCCACTCAAGATTCTCTGTTCACCATTCTTCCGTCCTAACCTGTGCTATAAGCTACAGAAAAGTGTAATGAGTCTGGAAGACGCTCACGTAG
>JAIKVJ010004489.1:0-11031 GCA_024679225.1 Phytophthora pisi | reverse complement strand
GATCGACACAGCGCTGGAAAACCTGCTCGAGCGCCACTAAGTGATCCTCCACAGACTCCGACGGGGTGAAGACGAAAATATCATCAAAGTAAGTCTGGCAAAATGACCGTTGATCGCTGAAGATGGATTGCACCAACCGATTGAAGCATGAGGGGCTACTGGAGACCCCCATGGGTGTGACCAAGTATTCGTAGAGGCCGTCCGGCGTTGAGAATGCCGTGTAGGGAATTGAGTCCTCTCGGAGTCTTACTTGATAGAAACCCCAGAGGAGGTCCATCGCGGAAAACAGTTTGCCAGTTGCCATCGCCCGGCAGATATCTTCCTTGCGAGGGATGGGATTGGCAGGAACCAGCATTTTTGCGCTCAGCCCGCGGAAGTCGTGCACGATACGCCACTCTCCAGAGCTTTTCTTCACACAAAAAGTAGGCGAGCAGTAGGGCGACGCGGACTTTCGAATGATCTTGGCCGCTAACATCTCCTGTGTCCACAGACGGATAGCTTCCTTCTGCGCAGCGGAGAGAGGAAACTGCTTCCGGTGTACTGGCTCATCATCTGTCAATTCGATACTTGCCTCCATGAGACCCTCGCGGACCGGCGGGACAGAGGGCAATTCCTCACGAAATAATCTTGATCGGAACTTGCAAAGCAGAGGATAGGCAGGCGACGACTTCAATGACTCCCAGGTCAGCGCTTCTTTCGATGGTGAGCCGTCTGCATTGACGAACAGACAAAACTCGTTGTCCGTAGCACGAAGTAGCCGCTTGAGCTGCTTGGTAGAGACGACACGGGTGGATCCTTGGGCGGAGAGATAGTCATGGTGGCTGTAGTAGTGCAACAGCTCGTCACGGGATACTGATGTCGCTTTAGCAGAACAGCGAGTACGTCGATAACCAACACGCCTCGCGGCTTTGGCATGAAGACACTGGCAGAATGGGACAGCGTTGTTGCCGCGACGTGGCGCAATCGTCCGTGCCGACCAGTTGATATCAGGATTCACTGTAGCCAGCCAAGGCATGCCAAGAAGTACGTCTGTATTCTCGGGCACCTCCGTCACGAGGGCGCGAGTAACATAGGCGAAAATCCAGGAATGGTGCACGCAAACTTCACGACCTTCCGAGGGATGACGAGTTTCTTGCCGCCTCCTACGGTGATCGAGACAGGCGTAGGGTAGTCCTTGACAACCAGGTCCAGCTTTTCCACAAGCCGTGGCGTGATCGCGTTGAAGGAGGCACCAGAATCAATAAAAGTGGAGACAGCCTGCGACTTAATAGTGGCAGACTGCTCCAAGAAACCATAAAGTCCATGCTTCGGCCGGCTGTAACTTGGATTATCGCGACTGTAAACAAATAGAGCCGCGGGTTTTCCAGCTGCAGACGAACTCGATGCACGGGTAGCTGGGCTCACCGGCAGTGTATGGTCAGCACTATCGGGGCCTTGCTCAGCGGGGCGCCAGCCCGCTGAGCTAACTACTTTTTTTGCACCCCAGCGCTCCCGCGATTGGGTCACGCTGGTGCAATGTGGTCCGGCTCGCCGCACCGATGGCACACAATTGGGGACTTCACGGCGGTGGGGGTCGCGGGAGCTGCTGGCGGCTTGCTGTGCTTCTTATTACTGGCGGTCACAGCAGGCGGCTTGACTTCAGGAGTGCGCGCAACACGAGCATCTTCGAAGCGCTGAGCATGCGTAATCGCCTCCTGCAAAGTCGTGGGGATATTCTGTGAGATGTGGCAGCTCGTGACCGATCGTAAATTTTGCTGATAGAACCATCGCTTCACAATATCAGGCAACTCGATCGTGGTCTGCGAGAGCAACAGCATGAACTTAGACGTGAGTAGTTGAGAACCGCAGGTTGTAGAGCTTCGTCAGCAGCTTGTAGTCGAAGTCGCTATCGCGGAATCGAAGTCGGATCTGCTGCTTGAACAACGCCCACACGCGCGGTGAGTCACCAAGCGTGTTTTTAAACTCTCGGTACCACGACATGGCCTCCGTACCCAAAAATGGGACAACCATATCGACGAACCGTGAGTCGGGCGAGTCACGCTCGATAACGTAGGCGCTAAAGTGCTCCTCGATGTGAAACAGCCACAACTCGAGGTCTTCAGAGGACTTGCCGTGAAACTTAGGCGGATCCGCCTTCTGCTTCTGCGTGTTCGCACGCGCCTGGCTCTCAAACAATTCGCACTGGAACAGCGATTGTTGCTGCATGAAGGCCATGAACTGTTGCTGCTGGGCCTGCATGGCTTGCTGCTGTTGTGCTTGCAGCGCCTGCTGCTGCACCATGAACATCTGCATCATCTGGGTGGCGAAGTCGGGCCCAGAGGCGGAATCCGGACCGTACTGGCGCGATTAGCGGCAGCCGGGACCTCAGACGGCCCCGGAGTTGCTGCAGCACCACCGCTACCAGCATGATCTTGGGATCCCGGCATTGCAGGGTCGTGAGTGTCTCCCATGGAGGCCTCGTCGTCCAGGCGCGACTGCTTAGGTTCGGAGAGACGTCTTCGACGGGACGAGGGGTTTTCATCCAGGTAAGAGCGGTCTGGCGACGGCACTTAGCACAGGTGGCGTCCGGATTTGCTGGCCGAACAGGAGACTGCAGGCCGGGACTTGAAGACTTGATTCGTACCAGAGAGTCACCTCAGGCATAATTTCGAAATTGTTATGGATTTTACTGGAAAACGAACTGAGTCTTGAGTAGTTGCAGGAAAAATGAAGACTGAGCTGTATGAAGTGCCAGGAATCGGCAAAAGCGAGTAGGCGCGAGCCGCTACAGCTGGAGCGACTGGTGCCAAGAAAATGAAACCTATGAAACCAATAGAATCTGAAACTACTGCGAAGCCTTGCGTGCCAGAAGCTGCTCGGATCGAAACTCCCTGCGACAGCGGGCGGGAAGTTCTTCCGAATTTCCGAGTCGAGTGTAGCCATGTCCCTCACATATTTGTCTTAGTAACCAATTTCACTACTTCGTACGTACCAATTTGGCTAGTTTTCATTCAAGACTGCATTTTCCAGTGAGCGTTTCAAAGTGCAATGAAGCCGCAATCTCATGTCCGTTTTGTTGTTTGACAATCAAGTGGAGAGTTTTTACCATGATTGCTTAGCTATATTTGGTACTGATATCCATGCTTATTCGCGGGGAATTTAAAGGAACTACTCAAAGTTCTCCAATTTGACACAGAGCAGCCAGCACACACGGAAGTTAGCTACCATTTTTCATAATGCTGTATGAAGATTGTTTATTGATATGGAGCGTCACTGCATGGAAGGAGCTAGTCTAGTAAAACCACTCGAACTGCTCTCCGTACCAGGGTACGCGTTGTTGTAGAAGATGAAGCCTCCCGCTCCGCAAACGGATTTTTCAAAGTGGTTCGCGTCGATGAGGACTTCGCTCACGAGATCTTGGTCGTCACAACCTTCACCGGGCATAAAGGTCTTCAGCGTCGCGGATCCATTCGTGTGCATTTGTACAATCTCTGAGGCCTCGCCATTGAGTACCAGACAATCGCCAGTCGCGCGGTGAGCCATTGAGCCCTTGTACACTTCGCAGTGCTGTCCTCGAAGACGTCCGTGAGAACGTAGGGAGCCTCGCCGAATATTTCTGCAGCGTGGGTGTATTGGTCCGAAACGCAGTCGACGACTTTGTACTCCGTTTGGCTGTCAAAATCGTTGTCTTCACAGGTTCCGCTGTCGTCCAAGCACACTACCTGCGGCGTCATGTACAGAACGTCGGGGGTCCCCGTGCAATCGCTGGTCGAGTAAAAGTCGATTGAGCGGATCACCGATGCTGCTGCAGGATAAATGACCATTATCGCCACGACGATAGCGGGAGTGTAGTGAATGAATCGAGGCATGGCAATCGTTTGGGAAGATTGAGAAGTGCAGACGAGTGCTGCCTCCCTCCAACGCAACGGGACCGCCAATCTCAAGTGCGACGACATGCAGCTTCAACCATGCACATGGGTGTTGCGATATCAGTACCCACAATGCGGCAGATCACTCCATACTCGTGAAAGATATCATACGTTTTATATGTGAATCGTACTTGATTCATTCAACATGAATGCTCTTTGAACACCAACATATTATTAACGGTTTATACTGGGATAGGAAGCGACGAAGTGCTCCCAAACAGGATTAATTCGGGCGATGTTCCCCCTTCCAATCGACACCGGTGATGAACCGGTAACGTCTTTAGGTCAATTTACAGTAAGTGATGTCTATTGACCGAGTGTTTTAGACTTCTCACGAATGATGGAGGCTGGTCCAGTTCATTTGCAAATTCGTCGAGTTAGATTCGTCATTGATTTTGCTCTGAAATCGGTTGTACGTCGTGACCATCGCGGCGATACATTGTCGGGCAGATTCTGCGGCTGCGAAGCAGGCGCAGGAGATGCCCGTGGAGCGTGCGGATTGAGTTTATCATTGGCGATCAAAGGTGAGTTAACCAATCCTATCCCAGCCTTCGCGAAGCCCTAGTCTTGATGCCAAACTGCTAAAATTACATTATTCTCTGCCAGCGTCCTGGGAGATGTTGCGTGATCCACCCCCTACTCAAATGCGCGAACGCCCCCGTTAACCTTACCGGTGCTCGTTCCAGGGTATTCATTATTGTAGTAGATGAACCCCCCTCTGTTGCAGGTGTAGATCGCTAGAGAGGTCCTGGTCTTCCCGCGCTACACCCGCGTACTGCTTCCACGTTACCGACCCGTTCGCATTCAGTATGAGCAGTTGGGAGCTCTGGGCATCGACCTTGAAGCACGAGCCGTCCGCGCGGTAGGCGAATGACCCCGTGTACTCGTCGCAGTTGTTGTCGTTGAAGGCGTTCGTAAGCATGGACGGCACGCACCCGAAGATCTCTGCAGCGTGCGTCTGCGGGTCCGAGATGGAGCTGCAGACGTCGTACTCGGTCTCGTTGGAAACCTCCTTGGCTTCACACTTCGAGTTGCTCAGTGCGCAGGGTCTGAGCTGGCTGATACGGAAGTGGTCGGGCACGCCGCTGCAGTCACTTGTCGAGTACACATCGGTACTATGGATGTCAGCGGTCGTCACAATCGCGATAGTCGCAGCGACGACCGAGAACCAACAGGCGACGCGTGCCATCGGTCGGTCGAGCCGAGTGTATACAGTAGGAGATGTTGGCGCGGCGCGGTGAATTCGGTAATGACTTACTCAACGCAGCGCGTGCAGGGGCAGCACAGCAAAGATCAAACCCCGTGATCTGGTTTGTACGATGTCAGCTTGCGTAAGAGCACTGCCACCGGTAGGGGTCAAACAAGAGTGAAAATGACCCCGATTGGCGTGCGACAATGTTGCGAGGCAAATTTACTCTGGCTTGGATTCGCACCGGTTGCAGCAAAAGTAGGGGGAAAGGAAAAGTAGTAAGCAAGCCCAGACACTCGAATATACGCCACATTGACTGCACCCCCCCCCCTCCACACACACGGACTAGAAAAATGCTGTCAAAGCATTTTGACTGTGTGCGGCGTCCTCGCCGAGATTGGAGGGCAAAAAGGAAGGCAATGCATTTGTGACTCCTGTCCTTTCGACCACCCCAACTCAACATGTATGCACCATAACTCACCATACCTGCGTTCCTCGGAGTCTCATTGGCTAGCCGTTTGCCTTTGTCGTACGCCGCGGGGGGATCGAGGTGGCATATTTGACTCCACGATCCCCCCATTTTACCCCGTGGGGGAATATACTCCACGTTTTCTCAGACCGGTGCCAGCGTGTAGTTGTATTTTGGGTGGAAATATGACTTTTACTCAGCTTTTGCCCCCACCGGTGGCAGTGCTCTAGGGGGCGATATCACACGATAAAATATGGTTTCTGTAATCATGGCCAGAGGTCGAGAGCAATGGCACCGCTCATTACCCCTTCCTCCCCGTTATGGCATGAGGCTCATGCATTTACCATCGCATGAAGGCGCCGCTGTAGCCATCTCCGTCACGGCCGATTCGGACAGAAAGAGAGAGATGGCTCCGTCGAGAACAAAAGGGGGAGGAGCGGTGTCCGGACCGGACAACTTCAACTCCCTCGACCAATCACGATGCCGCTCGCTCGACGTCACCCGCTTCAATTCCCACTTCGAAGCCATCGGCGACCCCTGTCCAGCTGCAGCGCGGGAAGCTCTACACCGCTCGACGCTCGGCGCTCGAGTCGAGCCGATGCTGCTCATTCCCGAAGTCGAGGTGTCTGAGGCACGGCTAGCAGCCCCATGCAGCGTCTTCTCCAGTTCGTCGTGTCCTTCGTGACCGTTCTCGCCGCGGTTCGCGCGGATGCGACTCGCTGCAACTTCACGGCCGTCATCGACGTGGCCAACGCCTACTATCGTGGCTGCGTCGACCTGTACAACGTCCTGGAGCAGTCCATGCCCGTCAACTTCACCAGCACCTTGTGCGACGACGCGGACTGCATGGCGGCCATGGACGAGCTGCGGTCGATGGACCTGGGCGACTGCATCGTCTTCGGCTCCACGGCGCTCACGTCCGACATCCTCGACCAGTGTCCGGTCACTGCCAAGTCCACGGCGTGGGTCGGCTGGATCATCCTCGCCCTGTGCCTCGCCCTCTTCATCCCGATCGTCGTCTACCGCTTCCAGTACCACCGCCAGCAGAAGGCCCAAGCCCAGTTGGACCTGGCCAACGGCAAACTCGGAGTCAACGACGCTCCGTACAAAGTCATCGACTTGGCCGGCACCCGAGTCTAAGTAATGGTGCTCAGGGTCTGTTAATTTTCATTGCAACTGTGTTGTTCTCGTTCGTTCTCGCTTCCTCGGTCTGAACTAGGTCGTCTGTACGCATCACTTCATATCGTTAAACGTCTACTAAATGGGCTGCAGAATTAATTCTAAAGCGACACTTCTTCCGCCTCGAACGCCTCGAGCGCGACCCGGAGCTTGCGCATGGCGTCGATGGCTGTCGGGCGCTGCTTGGGGTCCACGGAGATACACGCGTGCGCGAGCGTCAGGATGTCCACGGGGCACTCGCGCGAGAACTCGACCTGCAGCTCGCCCGCCGCCACCTTGCGCATGATCATGGTGTCGGTGAGCTTGCGGCCGTTCTCCTTCTTGGCGTTGGCGTACGGCATCAAGTGCGTGTCGAGCTCGCTCAGCATGATGCCGAACGAGTACACGTCGGCCTTGCTGTCGTAGTGGCCGCCCATCATGACCTCGGGCGCCATCCAGAGCGACGTGCCGACGGCGTTGGTCATCTGGTCCTCGGACTGCTCGCGCGAGACTCCGAAGTCCGTGAGCTTGGCGTTCAGCTGCGAGTTGAGCAGCACGTTACGCGACTTGAGGTCGCGGTGCAGGATGTTGGGCTGCATCGAGTGGAGATACGCGAGGCCGTGGGCCACGTCCAGAGCGATCTTGACCTTGTCGTGATCGTAGCCTCGGGGCCGCGTGTGGTTGGTCAAGAAGTGGTTGAGCAGCGCGCGCAGGTCGCCGCCGACCAGGTACTCGGTCACACAGCAGATTGAGCTGAGCGTCTCCCACCCGATGCCGATGAAGCGGACGATGCACGGGTGCTCCAGCTTGGCCATGACCTTGGTCTCTGCGAACAGCGCGTTGATCTCCACCATGTCCTGGGCGGTCTCAGGCAGCAGCGTCTTCACGGCCACAGTCTCACCGTTGTACGAGCCCAGGAACACCTGACCGAAGCCTCCGCGCGCGAGGAGCTCGTGGATGCGGATCTTGTCGAGCGGGATGCGAGCATTCTGAAGCACCGGGTCGTCCCAAATGCCACCCTTGCGCATGTGCTTCTTCGTGAAGGGGTCGTTCCGGTCCACAGCGAAGAAGCTCGAGGCCGTGCTGCCCTCTTTGCTCTTCTTCATCTGCTGCTGCTTGCCACGGACGGTCGGTTCGTCGTGGTCGATAACGAAGAAGCTGGAGCCCCGGCTCGAGTCCTTCGCCTCCTTCTTGTCGTGCTTACCACGGACCGTCACGCCGTCAACGAAGAAGGTGGAGCCGCGGCTCGATTTCTTCGTCTCGTTCTTGCCGCGGACAGTGACGCCGTCGACGAAGAAGCTGGAGCCTCGGGTGGAAGCCTGCGTCTCCTGCTTGTTATTGCCGGCGAACGGGTCGTTGCGGTCAAGAGTGAAGACGCCGGTGCCCGACATGTTGGGCTCTTCCCTCCTGTTCGTTCCGCTGGCGAGCGTTCCGAAGACACCAAGAGGTGCGAGTCTGGACGAGGCGAGCGGCACCGCGCCAGAGTCTCCGAGCGACGAAGCGTCCTTCCTGATCGCGAGCGGGTCCTCTTGCGTCTTACGCTTCTTGGTGGTCACGAACATGGCAACCATCAGCATCACACAAGCCGCGGCCACAACGACACCGGCGATGGCCCCTCCCGACAAGGAGCTCGACTTGTCGGACGTCCTGATCTGCTGCGCCGTGTCGAAAGCGGACGCGTTGCTCGTCGGCTTGGGTGTCGGTGGCAGTGTCGGCGTCGCTGTCGTCAAGCCCGACGAGCCCAAAATGACGTCGTCTGACGGCGCTGTCGTTGCGAATTGGTCGGAAGTGCCGGAGTAATCGTAAATGTACGAGTCTGCTGCGTCATTGGGGCCGTTCTCCATGTCGACACCCTTCTCCAAGTTGCCGGGGGAGCTGAGTTGTCCGTTGTTGTCGCCGCCAGGGACGATGCCGTGCTTCCCCGGGAGCTGCGTAGGCGTTGCATGAGGTGCAGTTGGCGTTCCATGGTTGGGTACCGGCGTTTCCGACGCCTCCGAGCTGTCGGAAGCATCGTCGCTGGTGAAGGGGTCCTTGACCGTGCCTACCCCGTCGTCCGTGTCGTTTTTCAAGGACTCGAGCGAGTACTCTCTCATGGTGGTGGTCGGACGGAAGAAGCGAGACTGGGGCAGACCGGAAGGCGTGAGTGCCCCACCGAATGGACACCTCGGCCGTACGGACAGCGCGAGAACCCACCTCCGTGTTGTCTAATGCGCGAGGGCCCTCACTTTTGCACGCTGCAGCTCGCTTTAGTCCATCCTGGAAACAGGCTGTCACGCGCAGAGCGCCCGCAACGTCCAACCTCGCCTTGCAAAAGCGACAAGAAAGCACATCGACGCAGATTGCCGCATGGATAGAGCGGACACCTGGCCGCGCTATTGCAGCTTATCGTCAACTCGAGCTCGATCACGGAACTTTGCCCGTTCCACCATCTGTACGCGCTCGACAATGTGCGCGACTCCAGCTCTCAATGCGGTCGCTGCAACGCTGGTACATGTAGAATCCTGGGTACTTAAGTACCCTCCAGGAAACCCAATGCAAAGAGCCCAATGGTTCATGTTAAATTACTACGCCTCGAATAAAAGTGTACACACATCGACGACCACACGGTCTCCGCTACGTTGGCCGAGCCCTCCTTTTCGGGGGGAGGGACTACTGTACAAGTAGAACAACGAGCCCTTGACGCTTCCCGGTGCTCACCACTGCCTCCTCCTCCGCCGAATTTTTCGTGCGCCTACCCGCTGCAAGGTTTCGTCAAAGTTTGCGGACATGCAACCCCATCGCAAGAGTCCAATGCCTTGACCATGCACCAAGCGCGCAGCGTACACTTGCATTGCTTCGGGCAATGCTTGGTCGGCAGCATACTCAACATCGAAGGCAGTGCCCCTAGAATATCTGCTGTCTCTGCGGCGTCGCAACGAAAAATATACCGGATCTACAGCGCGAACTCCTCTTCTTCGACACCGACGCCGCCACGCGAGGAGATCGTGAGCGTTTCCCGGGCGATGGACTGCAACCCCTCGAATGCTTCCTCCGCTGTCGGCCGGTCCGAAGGGGTCAAGGACGTGCAGGCCATGACCAGGTCGTAGATGCCGCTAGGTGTCGACTGGGAGATCTCCAACCGCAATTGACCGGCCGCCACCATCTGCAGAATCGCTGTGCCCGGCAGCTTCCGGCCAGTGCCGTCCTCCTTCGCGTGCGAGTACGGCAGCTGCTGGCAGTCGAGCTCTCCAAGTACAACGCCAAATGAGAACGTGTCGGCCTTCTCGTTGTACCTGTCGCCGAGCATGACCTCGGGCGCCATCCACAGCGACGTTCCGACACCGGCAGTCATGGTGATGTCGGCACTCTCTCGAGACACGCCAAAGTCCGTCAACTTGGCGTCCAAGTTTTGTTCAGCAAAATGTTCTTGGACTTGAGGTCGCGATGAAGCACAGTGGGGTCCATTCCGTGCAGGTACGTCAGGCCTTCGGCGATGTGGAGAGCGATCTTGAGCTTGTCGTCGTCGAAGCCGTGAGGCCGGTGCTCTTCCTGCTCAAATCGCTCCAGCACTGTGCGGAGATCACCGCCTTCCATATATTCCGTGACGGCTGAGATGTCCGTCCACGACTCCCAAGCCACACCAAGACACCCGATAATGCGCGGGTGGTCCATCGATAGCATGATCTTGATCTCCACGATGAACGCTTCGACTTCTCTCATATTCCTGCGCCGGTCGGGCAGCGGACGCTTGACAGCCACAGCTCGACCTCTGTACGTGCCCAGGAAGACCTCGCCGAAGCCTCCACGGTTAATCAGCTGCTGAACGCGAAGCTTGTCCATCGGAATGCGAGCATCGAGAATCTCCGGGTCGTTCCACGAGCCGGTCACCACGTCGTCGTCCATCTGACTGCGTCGCCCCAAGATCTCCGTGCTCGTGATCTCCTCAAAGTATTCGTCGCCCGAAATGGGCACGGCCACGGGCACCGCGTGGCTGTACACGCGGTCTCCGTACTCCTTCCGACTGCTCGTGGTGCCTGTGTAGTTGTCGCCCGTATCATAGCGAGAACGCCCAGGATATCGCTTCGTCCGCCTGTACCAGATGATGAAAGCTGCGATCATGAGCACCACCGCCACGGAGCCCACCACGATGCCAACGATCACAGGGACTGCGATACAAAAGCGTAAACACAAGTCAGCAACACCCTTATTAGAGCCTCCGTGTCGGCCAGCTACGACTCACTCCCAAGGCCTCCGCCATCCTGCCCGCCATTGATGCACACCGGATCAGCTCGAGACAGCACTAGAAATACAGAAAACTTACCGTAAAA
>JAIKVJ010004488.1:0-11053 GCA_024679225.1 Phytophthora pisi | reverse complement strand
AAATCTAGGTGGCCGTAATATTGTGTCCGGGAGTGTAGGTTGTCCTAAGTAAAGTAAGACAAAATTCGACATCAGTACAGGTCAAATACTGATCACCTTGAAATTACCGGTATGTCCAAATCAAGGTGCGGAGCTGCGAGCGCTCATTCAGCAAGATGTGGGGCAAATGCAATGATTTACGTGTTCGCGTAGCCAAATTACACCTGCGCTAGTCTCAGTTTAAAGATGTGGGGTATGAGCAGTTATTAAGTATAGTAGAGAATAACCAAGGAGCGACTGGTGTGCCGCATGTGCGGCGCGCCTAAGTCGCTTCCGGAAACAGTGTTCTAATACGCTTGGATTCAGATCGACTCCGCGTCGTGGGGACGTCGTACCGTAGTGGTTGATCTAACCACTACGGCGCGTCGCCCCTATTAGCAGCTGCACAGATGCTCAGCTAGTCCAATCACAGTTTAGATATGACCCTTCCTATGACATTTAAAGCGACTGTTCAGCGTTTCATCGATAAGCTGGCACCAAAAAGAGCTTTTCCCAAAACCAGTACCAGTAATCAAAACCAGCAGCAGTAGTAATCCGAAGTAGAGTGGACCACTTGCATTTGGGGCAGCGCGGTGTTGATCGAGAATCATGAGTGCGTCAACTGCGCCGCGTGCACGACGGACTACATGCTACTGCGAAGGAGATGACCGGATCTCTTAGTACTGCGGTGCAGGTACGTGTAGTCGTAGCGTGCAAGGCTGGTGCAAAGGCACGGGGGATCATCGTGCCGTCGACTGGCGTGCACCGCCGATGCCAAACGAGAAGGCGGTAAGCTTGGCGACTAGTGTTGCATGAGTTTAATGCCTGACTCGTTGCTAACATCAGAGAGCTCTGCGTGTAGCATGTACTGTATCTAGACTCCAGAGATCAAGATAGCGATTCAGTGTAGCGGCCGTGCTCGGCTGAAGGTGGGAATCCACCAAGATGAAGACTCCAGTGGTCATGACAGCGATGCTACAGTGCAGAGTGAGGTGACTCTGCGCGTCCACGCTCAGCTGTGGATGAGAACCGACGTCGACGCCAACTCTGACTACGTCGTGAACGACACAATGTGCCAATTGCAGCCGTCACTATCGCACACATACTTCTTGGCACTGCCGCTGCTGTACGACACTAGACAGCGCTTGTTTGCGTTGTAGCAATAGTCTTGCATGAAACGGGTGGCTAGTTTGCCAGCCTGGAAGCGCTGCCCCAGCGTTAACTCGGCATTCCGTGCAGGCCCACCATGTCGAGAAGAGCTCGGGTAGGCGATGTGATTGTAGTTCGTGCTGACTTATCACTAGGAAGAGTTGAAGCAGAAGAGGTCGGTGCGGTGACTCTCTCGTAGGAACTGAACGAAACTTGTCTTCGGAAGCACCGAAGCTGCAAAAGCAGGAAGCTTGTCTTTGGCAGCGTTAAAGTTGACGCGAGTGTTGCCTAGTAGAGTTGCGTTGAGGTACTTGTGCCGACGGTGGTCTTGGGGTGTAGAGAACAGGAGCTGCAGCAGGTCGAGGGAGGGTGAAGCTTTTGCTCCAGAGGGGGGAAGTTGATGTGAAGGCCATGGTTGGAAGCATCGACCCCAACGATAAAGTTAGCGTCTCGCGTACTTGTGCCCCAAATGCAAGTGGTCCACTCTACTTCGGAATACTACTGCTGCTGGTTTTGGGACTGGTACTGGTCCTGGGATTAGGACCCAGCTGGAGCCCTTTGGCGATGTACCCTGAAACACGGTGTGCGCGCAACATGTAGCCATGTGCGCGCCGTGTTTACGCGACGCAAATCGACCAATCAGATCCGCTCTGCTTACGTCAAACGACGGTATCACGCTCAAACCTTGCGAGCGGGCGTCTCCTCCGACACCTCCGCGCGCCCTCGTGCAAGCTTGCCGCAGTAGTTAATCGCCCTCCAATCCTGCAGCCATGTCCGCCGCCTCCTCCGCGTCTTCGTCACCCAAGAAGCTGCGCGTCTTGTGCCTCCACGGCTTCCGCACGAACGTCCAAGTGATGCAGAGTCAGACGCGCGGACTGCGCGACGCGTTGGGCCCCGACGCCGAGTTCGTCTTCCTCAACGGGCCGTTCGAGGCTCGTGGGCGAACGGACCGGATCATTGAGCGCATGTTCGGCGACACGGCGCCGTTCTACGAGTGGTGGGGGGCTCGGTCCCTGGAGAAGGAGGAGCGGGAGGACATCGAGGCCGAGGAGGGCGTCCCCAAGGGCACCACCAAGCGCTGGTGCCTCGAGTTCGACGACATCGACCGCGCCATCGAGTACATGGACGAGAAGCTCAACGAGCTGGGCGAGTTCGACCTGGCGGTGGGCTTCTCGCAGGGCTCCATCATGCTCACGATCCTGTCCATGTGGTACCTCAAGAAGGCCAACAAGTGCTGGTGGAAGCTCGTGCTCTGCGTCTGCGGCGTGTACCCGCAGGGGATCAATGTGCGCGAGCTGTTCGAGACGCACGAGGGGCAGAAGATCTTGGTGCCGGTCCCGTCGATCCACGTGGTGGGGAAGAAGGACAGTTTGTACAAGGACTCGCTCGTGCTCAAGGACATGTACACGTCGCACGCCAAGGGGAGTCCGCTCGAGAGGCTGCTGCTGGAGCACGATGGAGGACACAAGTTCCCGTCTCCCGGTCGACACCAGCAGTTCTATGCAGACCTGGCCAGCACGATCTGGAAGTTCTTCGAGGATTCACGCCAGAGCTCCGTTGCGAGACTCTGAAGGGAGTACAGCGTCGTGTTTGATAGAAAACGACAGCAATTAGCGAATAATAGTCGACGTATGCCCTTTGTCTTGTTAAACACAACGCTGCTTCCAAGACATGACAGGACCGTGTCATCTTGCCCTGCCCGATCTGTGTCCGTCCTCCCTGCTTGAAGTTCGCCATGGTCTCTGCTCAGTCGACATTTTGCAGCGCTTCCAGCAGTCGCCATGGTGGTCGTCGCCGAGAACCTGCCACGCCCCACGGCGTTGAGTCCGCGTCCGTTTGAGTCCTCCAAGAAGATCCGCGTGCTGTGTCTGCATGGTTTCCGCACCAACAGGCAGGTGATGCTGGACCAGACCCGCGGCATTCGGGCGGCGCTGGGGGACGCAGCGGAGTTCGTGCTGCTCAACGGCACGTACGAAGCCCGCGGGACGAGCGACCCGATGATCGAGAGCGCGTATAAGTCCAGCGCCCCGTTCTACGAGTGGTTCGAGAACCAACAGGCCGACGGATCTCCGCTGCTGTACAACGACGCCGAGTCCTCGGCCAAGGCACGGCTTCAAAGTGGCGCTGACAAGGGGGAGGACCACGCTTGGAGCCTCTCGTACAAGGGTGTAGAGCAATCCATGGTCAGGATTGACGAGGAACTCCGTCGCCACGGCCCGTTCTACGTCGTCATCGGATTCTCGCAAGGTGCGGCGCTGCTGACGATCTTGACGATGTGGTACCTGCGCCAGGACGTCCGCTGGTGGAAGCTTGTCATTTGCGTCGGGGGTGTCGATGTAAGTGGGGTCAATGTGAAGTCGCTGTTCCTGGACAAGCAAGGCCGCCGTGTTCCGGTGCCAGTGCCATCGATCCACCTCATTGGCAAGACAGACCCGCTTTATCAAGAATCACACCGTCTGGCCTTGTCGTGGGCAGTTCAAGAAGTGGATCTACGAGCATGAAGGTGGTCACAAGTTCCCTTCGGTGTCGAAGAACCAGGAGTTCTACGCGGAGCTGGGGCGTGTCATCAAGCAGCACTGCTGCAAGGGCTCAGAGGTGACCATGTGCAAGCTCTAACCTGCAGCCTTGTAGTGGGTTAAAAACAAAAGGATGATACCATGTCTAAGGATTGGTGTTTGCTTGCGAGTAATCTACGTAAGTGCAAATATCACACTATCCGCTCATTGCTCGAGTCTGAAGTGTATTTCTCCGGTGTTGTAAAGTCAAAATGGAACTGCTTTTGCCACTGTTGCGTTGATGGCCCAGGGTTCCTTCTCGCTCCGGCACAAAGTCCTCGTCGTTGACTCGGAGGGCGAAATACGCTTAATAATTAGCACAGAGGTTCAATGATACAGGAGAATTTGTGATGCAGGAAAACACGATTGACATCAAAACGGAACTTCATTGAAGAGTTCGTACTGCGAGCTAGTCATCACTTTCACACACTCTGTCTACTCGTAGTTTTTGCGTAGCGAGTTGCTCGTCGCTTAAGCCGAGAGACCGAGAGCGGTGCAGTTGGGCAGGAAGCTGTCCGCCAGCTCCAGCACGTTGATCTTCACCGTGCCGAAGTCGATCACGCAGTCCGACGGGTCGAGGGCCAGAAGGTCAGAGATGAGCGAGTAGCAGTCCGACGTCAGGCACATGAGCAGGACTTGAGCCTCCGTGGGGTAAGCCGAGGGCGGGACGAACGTGTAGCCCGACGCGGTCTGGCACGAAGACAGGTACGGGTCCGCGGCGAGGGCCAGGAGCTTGGCAGTCTCCGAGGACGGGCACACGGTGGTCTCGTCGTAGGCGGCGGTCTGCGTGGCGAGGCAGGCGACGGCGGCAGCAGCGGCGTAGGCGAAGGTCTTCATGATCTTGGAAGAGGAGGGGAGTGGGGGTGGGGAAGCTGGTGTTGGAGCTTGGAGGAAGATTGAATAATGAACTCCTGGTCGAGCCTTGAACCGGAGCTCTTTGCTGCCAGGAGAGAGCAAGAGCAGAGCAGAGAGCTCTCGTCAAACAGCAAACAGTGTCGACGTTGAACGCTCTAGGGGCAGACAGCAGGAAGCTGGAGGTCGAAAAGGCAATCGTGGCTGCCATCGACTCGATCGTGGCACACTTTGTGTCGGCTTCAGCAAGGATGGTGTTCAGATGAGCATTGTTTGTGACTGACAGACTCGGTATGTAAGTCCGCCCAACGCGATCCTTTGAGTGACAACCGTGGCACAGCGTAAAGCACGGCGTGCGCTTGCTGACCTCACGCACAATCTTGAAGTTAAACTGATTCTGAGTTCGCTTGAGACCATCCACTACGAAGAGGAGAGCGACGCGACACTTCCGCCGTTGCAGCATTTCATCTTGGCAACAAACAGCGCTACGTAGTATGATTCAGGAGCCGCTCAAGGATGAATAACAACAACGATATCGCTGCACTGTGTGCAGTGCTCACTCTCTCCAACCAAGTCTTCGTCGGTAACGGGCAATGCACGCCGCCGTGACCTACGCAGTGACACAACAGCCGACAACTGCCGACATCCTCGTCACCTGGGCCATTCCGGCGCTATCTGCGTGAATGACCCCCCCCCAAAGCTGGTCTTCCCGGCGTATTCCACGGTGCGAGTGCCTTGTTTGCCTGCAGCCCAGTGATCAGTCCACAGTCACCTTGGCGGCAAACGCCCCCAGACAGCTTTCACGTTGACTTCGAGCACCCGATGGCCGTGTGGGGAAAGTCTCTGGGGTGCAATGGAGCTGATCAACCATGCTCTAGCCGTTGTCGCGCACTCAACATTTTTGGCTTGACAACTGCAACTCTCAAGTTGAAGTTGAATTATGTACCAATTGTGTACACACACCATCTTATTTACGGGCTCAGATCTAGCGCCTGCTAGACCTGTTTAGTGCAGTGCACGAAAGTCCCTACAAACGCACTAAAGTACTTTAGTGCACTTTTGGCGCACCTGCACACAACTGATGCTGGACATTAGCGCGTGCACTAAAGTACTTAAGTGCATTTGTGGGGACATTCGTGCATTGCACTAAACAGGTCTAGTTGCCAGTATTGAAGACGACGGGTATATCGAAGTCGAGAAGGCGGAGCTTGCTTCACCACTTGCAGCTATCGAGTGAAGGTGCAGCAGGAAACACTTTGGTCGATATGAAAAACTAACTGATATTTGACCTCGTTACATGGTGCTTGCTTGGTTGAAGCAACCGATGATACATACAACTTTGTGTTGCAGCCTACGCGAAGTAAATCCACATGCTGAACGTGACAGCAAGAGCGGCAATGCCACTGCCGGCAACGAGGACGTTGACCCACATGGGCTTGACAAGCTCCGTGGCATCGAGCTTGAGGACCTTGTCCCAGTGGACCATGTACTTGCGCACGTCCTCCTTCGGAGGGCATTTGTTCTGCGTCAGAAGACTCACCACGACACACACCACCATGGCCGTGACCCACAGCAACAGCGCGAAGTGCTGGAAGTTCATGTAGAAGAAGGTGTTCCAGATGCCGGGCAGGTCTCCGTCCATGCTGTCATCCTTGATCGTCACGAAAATGAGGCGCGAGAAGCCAAGCAGCCCACCCACAATCATAGCCGAGAACGCGCC
Organism: Phytophthora pisi; assembly: GCA_024679225.1. NCBI lineage: Eukaryota > Oomycota > Peronosporomycetes > Peronosporales > Peronosporaceae > Phytophthora > Phytophthora pisi. The sequence goes on along the minus strand of JAIKVJ010004488.1, from coordinate 4,759 downwards.
GTACACATTCGCCGGCTTCCAGGCGACACCAAGCACGAGCACGATACCAATAGGAGGCGTCAGATAGCTCTGGATCTCGACAATCTGCTCGTAGAGACCCGTTCCGTTGCGCATGATGGGGATCCAGCAGAAGCTCAGCACGGCGAAGACGAGGATGCTCATACGACCGACCCACACGAGCTGCTTGTGCGACGCATCGGGGCGGAACTTGAGGTAGATGTCGTTGGTGACGACCGACGAGCCGGCAGCGAACACGGAGGCCAGACTCGACATCATAGCTGTGATGATACTGGAGATCATGAGGCCGATGATTCCGTGCGGCATCATCTCCGTCAGTAGCGTCGGGTACGCCGCATCGGTGCCGTCCTCAATCTTGCTGAAGTCAAAGTAGATGCTGGCAATAATGCCGGGGATGACGATCAGGAACGGAGGGAGCACCTTGAGCATACTGGCGAACGAGCAGCCAGCCTTGGCGTTGGCCGTGTCCTTGGCAGACAGCACCCGCTGCACGAGGTCCTGATCCATGCACCAGTACCAGATCGAGCCCAGAGGCTGGCCAAAGATCATACCCGTCCACGGGTAGTCGGGGTCGTCCGTCGGCTTCCAGAGGTGGAACCAGCCCGAGCGGTCCTGGTTGTCCAGGTTCTCCCGAATGCCCTCAAACCCGCCGATCTGGTTCACCGAGTACGCGAACACCACGAGACCGCCCAGCGTGAAGACGCACATCTGGAACAGATCCGTGTACATGACGGCGCGCAGACCACCGGCGATGCTGTACATGGCGCTGAGGCAGATGCAGACGCCGGCTCCGAGGTACAGGTTCCAGCCCAACGTGGCCTGGAAGACGATGGCACCGCCGTAGATACTGGCACTCATCTTGGTCAAGACGTACATGATGACCGTGATGAGCGACAGGTAGTGACGGCACGGAGCACCAAAGCGGTACTCGAGGTACTCCGGAGTCGTGTACACGCCGCAGCGGCGGTAAATGGGGGAGAAGATCCAGCCGAGGCACAGGATCAAGATGGCAGCATACCACTCGTACATGGCCACGGCAATGCCGCGACGAGCGCCGTCGCCAGCCATGCCGATGAAGTGCTCGGCGCCGATGTTGCTGGCAAACAGGGCGCCGCCCACGAAGTACCATTGCATGCCGCGGTCCGCCAGGAAGAAGTTGGACACCTCGTTGACTTGGTGCTCCGGTCCATCCCGAGCAATCAGCGAGGCCGAGGGACGTTGTTGCGAGATCGTTGAGCCGCGCTCGTCACCGGCCGGGAGCTTCTTGGTCGGGGTCTCTGCTACCAGGTAGGCGTCTCCGGCAGGTGACTCCAGCGCTTGACCCTCGGTGCGTTTGGTCTGCTTGATGCAGGGGAAGTACTTGGCCAAGTGGCTCTCGCCAGCTTGGATGGAGGCGACGACGGCCACGACCATTGTGAAGAACAGCACCGCCACGATGATGACGATGTCGCCGGCGTTCACCTTGGCACCGCCAGAGGTGTCGGGCACCGTTTGGGTGTACAGCTCGACCATGGCGTGAGCCTTTGACCGAGGTTGATGAACCTGACGTGAGATGGAGAGTAGGGTGACTTGAGTCGCTTGAGCCCCAGGCTGCGGATTCGATAGTGAACCGTGCGACGGTGACGACAACAGCGGCGGTGTCCATGAATGACACGGACACAACCGCACCACGTGTTGTAAAGAGGTTCAACTCTGCTGCAGAGTCTCTGCAGCATACTTCCTGGGATTCGAAGCCCAAAGCCGAGCCAGGTCTCACCTAACCAGCCCAGCGCAACCGCGTTGCATGACGGGGCGTTGCAGTCATACCTCAGCGTGTATTTGTACAGGAAGGGATGAGTAAAAGTTTCCTATAGACGTCAAGCAGCTTCACTCACTGCGTCAACTACAGTACACTCCAACATTCGCCACCACGAACTCGAAGCAAAGTCCAACATGGAGGCGAGCTTCATGTGCTTAAGTACTGTACATGTACGGTAAGTCACCATGCGTGTTGGCACATCCTGCAGGCAGCGCACAAAGACATTGCGCTTCACGGCGCTCAACGCTAACCCAGACTGAGTTCTCCGAGATTGAGGCCAGCATCAAGCTCGGTACGGGGACTGCAGGTCGAATCCCACGCACGCAGTGGCACAACAACTCCCCAGCATCAATATCGACGTGAGTAGTTCATTCAACGTATCTTTCAACTTGCTTGCATTACCACCATTTTGGTAGGAGCGCGCTTCATTGATCGCCGGGCGTCTCAGGAGCGACGGTCTCAAATCAAGCGAATTTTCTAGAAGATGCCGTCGATGCCAGTGTTAGCGCTGCGAATCGTTATCTGCGATGCTGTACGATGCCAACGCAGCGAATTCGCCTGTCTTACAAGCTGGCCGTGGTTCTAGAAGCCAGCTTCAACGCGGTCACTTCAAGGAGTTCTTGACAGCGCGAGCAACGACGGGGGCATATGGTAGCAGCACCATGCGCATCTCGATGCTCGGCCGTGCCAACGAATTCTCCGATCCAATCGCTGCTCAAGAATGAAGTGGTGGCGGCATTCGCTGGTGGCTGTAGAAACTTCGAGAAGCCCATACATCACGATGATTTTTTTAAAATGACTAAAATCATTTGTTAAAACAAATACATGAACGAAGGAGCAAACGTCCACATCCTCCGCCTGAGTCTATTGAGGTGAGCCACCTTCACCAGTACTATAAGCTGCAGATTAATTGCTTACTGAACCAAATTATAAAAATATTTTTACGGTCAGCCTATATTAAATTTAATAAGTACCCAGGTCCCAATTTGCTCGTGATTCACGGTATATTGGCAAAAATATTATTCTCGCGGATCGCCAAACTTCACGAGTCGTACTATAGAGTTGGAAATTTGTTATAGTTTGTCAAGCGCCAGGTGAGTTTCATGTACACTCGACATTGATGTCACGATGCTTCGTGCAGAGACGGCAGCCGCCCACTTCAACGTTGAAGTTTGCCACCACCACCACCAAAATGTTAAACGGGAACGTTGCCTGCAGTAAAAAGGTTTTGCCTACATGTACTTAAGCATTTTTAATTAACTGTACGAGTAGCTTGTGGCGAGCTGCAGTACATCGTCCGGGGTTTCCTTCGATATCAAAAATAGTATGCTCCATGCTGCTGCCAAAAATGCAGTTGCATATGTGGAATTGACGTCCAAATAAGTGAAGATTTAAGTGGCACTGGTGGGCGTCACGCGATCCTTGTATGTAGAGGGCGGTTGTTTGGCAGAAGGCAGCGCGCTGCTTCGCGGTCGATCCAGTGAATACAGAGTACATGTATACGATGTGCAGCAATTACTTCCGCAGAGTGCAAGTGGGTCGGCGCAAGCCGCCCTTCACAAATCTGACTCGAACTTCAACTTGCATACAAATGCATGCAGCTGTATGCCGCTGCTTTCACTACCGGTACGTGACTTGCCGAGGATATTTCGGTAGTTGCAAGATGACCGTACTGTTGTGGCTGTTGCCGACAAGCTGGCGAGTGTGTCGTGTGGAAGCCCAAAAGAATGTAAGTACGCAACTAATACATAGTCCGCCTTATTCAGAGTGAGTCAGATATTACACTCATATACACTAAGGCTATGTATGTCCCACCTACAGTTTGAAGTCGTTTTTGAAGTACTGTATGGTGCATACAGTTCTCAACACCAGTATATTCAGCATCAGAATCGCTAAGGATAACTTCAACGCGGCCTGGCCTTCCCGGCACCTTGGTCAAAATGACTCAACTGCAACCACAACGCACCGATCGATGTCACGATGTTGTGAACGTACAGTATCTTGCTTGGCATCGGGTGTGCCGCAAACAAAGCCAGATCATGCACTACTATATCTCTCATCTGTTGCAACAGCGGCGCTGTTGCACTGCAACTTGCAGCGTTGGGCCAACACCGTACACTGTACGGCGTACAGTGGTGTCGAACGGATCATTCGTCGAGCAGAAACAGCACGTGCGCTGCTGCGAGCGCCGACTTCGACGATAATGCAGACATCTCGTGGAGCTTTGCAAGTAGCGCCTGCGCTACCCGAGCATCGAGTTGGTCGAACTGCCGTCGATCGCTTTGTTTGACGTCTGCTGCCCAATGCTGCAGCCACTGCAATGCCAGCCACTCATCGGATGAGTCTTCGGCGTCCTCGCGAGTATCGCCATCTAGGAGCGATAAGAACGCAGTGCACAACGCATTGCGCGCAACGTTTGATAGTGTCGCCATGCAAGGAGTCCCGACGATCGTCATTGTACGTCGTAGTAACTCCAAGTCGTCTTCGACTATACAGAGGCGAAATGCCAACTCGAACTCATCACATTGCGCCGCTTCCAATGCGGCCTCAGCGCGAGTAAGCTCGAGGTTGCTATCACGGTCGTCGTCGTTGCCCTTGCTATCACTTGGGATCATGGTGCTGTTGTGGCTGGTTAGTGGTTGGCTGTCGCCCTCATCATCTGCGGACGGCTTGATGGTTTGGAGCGATCGGCGCTTTGGAAGGGATATCTGAGGGACGTCTTGGTGCTGGGTGCGTCTCGCTCGCATCTGCGCTTTTTGTTTCACTGCAAACTGTTTCAAAGTTGCGACGGCTTGCAATGCTCCTGCTGCCGAGGCGACTGTGTGTCAACTTTTGCTGCTGCCAACGCGACTCGATGCAGATTCGAGCTTCTGCGTTGCACTTTGGCTGGTTGCTCTACACAATTCTTACTCTTGTACTTATCATTTTCTGGGCTTAAGTTTT
>JAIKVJ010004487.1:0-11265 GCA_024679225.1 Phytophthora pisi | reverse complement strand
TGTCATAACGCATTTGATGATTACAGTACTTGCGAGCAGAGTCTGGCTCGCTGCTGAGTCCATCTCGGAATTGAATCCACATTCCCATTGCGGAAAACACACCAAAGCGGAGGAGTCGATACGGGAGAAGCATGCACCTGGCTCGCCTAATTCTACTGCTGCTGGTTGTGCTTGCTGCCAATGTTAATCCTGTTGCGGCGATCGAGGGTGAGTCCAGTGTCTCCCACACGAGCAGCCATCGCGTACTCACGGACAAAATCGGCTTCAAGGCTGGGGAGTTGGCGAATTCGGAGCTCGAGGAGAGAGGGTTCATGACTTCAATTGCCACGAGATTCAAAGCAATTTTTAAGCAGAACTCTGGTCTCAGCAACAAGGTCGGGAGTACACGCCAGAGTTCCGAAATGGTCAAAACTTTGGAGAAGATGCCCATTGTGAAAAAGCTGGAGACGGCCGCGAAGAACAAGCCGACTCTTGTCAAGGCGCTGAGCAACCCGGAATCAATGAAAAAGTTGGCCAGGGACCCTCAAGTTGCGAAACTATCTGCAGAGTTGGAGCAGAACAACGTTAAGATCACCAAGGAGAGCATCAACAAGCTTCGATCCGCTGCGGGCAAGGATCCCGCGTTTATCGATAAGGTTCTCTTTGTCGCACAAATGTCGGTGGCGACGGCTGGTTTTACCGCACTGTTATTGCTTTTCTTAGTAGCTACAGGCTGGGGCATAGCACAGGCGGTGGCTCTATTCTCACAAGGCGGTAAGAGCTGAGGTGCAACGCAATGTTGAGCTGAAACATCTAAGGCTTTTTGCGGAGAGAGTATCCAAACTCAAGAGAATCACCAGGATAAGTATAGTCACTAGCTTGGCCTCAATTCCTACAGTACCAAACTGCTCATAAAGGATAATTACGACGGAACATTGCGATGTTAATGAAGAATTCTTCATTAAGAAATGTATTATATGCCAAACTTAACCTCTAACGAGGAGAAGAAAAGTTTAGTCATGTCCTGACCAAAGTTAGTATTCCAATTTTAATTTCTTTTTAAATGGCCACCTCATTCCTAGGATAAATTAGCCGCACTATCCTATAAACGTTAACCCACAGCTAGCCAATGCCTGGCCAGACTGCGAATTCCAATGCCCGAAAATCTGACTGAATAATGTTTCGTAAGGCAGAGAGCGAATCGGAAGTTTGAAGGAGGGATATTATGCGTATGATACTGGTTCACGTGTTACGTTAGAATTTTCAAGAACGTGTGTGCAGCTCATTGCTTCCGCCATTAAACAATTCATCGTTGTTTATTCGTAAAAGAAACAGATTAACATTACCATCCCCACACTGTCGCCGATTCGCGGCGAGCAATTGTACCCATGAGATCCCGCATCGCAGTCACGTTGCATCAAGCGAGCTACGGTCCCACGTTGCCGCGTTACCACCTCAAATGGGTGGGCTCCGAAAGCGGATGGACCCAATCTGGCTGAGAAGAGACGTAAGTTCAAAATTGCCGTCCGAAGCCCCGCTGGTCTCCTGAGCCTGGCGTGCCCAGCGGGTCCCACTCGCTCCGCCTCCTGCCGATTAACACAGGCGAGTAAACTTTTCGCAAGTGGAGCCGGGTGATCCCGACGCGCTAAAGTGACTCCGTTATATCAGCCTCGACTTGACCCCGTGATGGCACCATCAACTCCCGTCAGGAGTCTCTTGCCTTGGCTGCCCCTCAAACTTGCGATAAGAGTAGTAGTGAGACTCCTAGCAACAAGCTCATGCATAGCACACTCAATCACTCCCCAACTTGCTCACTTCCACCCAAGTCCCTAAACCCGCAACAATGACCGCCGTCTTCTGACGCACAAGCGCGTGCCCCCCAGTGCCACCTCCAACGACAAGAAGCAGCGCAAGAGCCGACGCAAGTTCGACCTCACGTACGAATTCCTCTCGCAGTACTTCCACATGTCCCAGAAGGAGGCGGCCAAGTGTCTGAAGGTGTCGGTCATCACGGTCAAGCGCAACTGCAAGCGCTACGGCTTCAAGTGGCCCTACCGAGCCAACAAGTACAAGGCCGGCAACAGACCCGTGCTGTCCGCCAAGGGCCAAGCCTTCAAGCAGCTGCCGCTCGACTGCATGGAGGAGGAAGTTGAGGAGGTTGGCGACGAGGTGAAAGAGGAGGAGCTGTGCGAGGACGACACCGACACGGAGAGTGTAGAGGACACCGAGCAGCTGCAGAAGAGCTACAGTGCTATCTTGCTGACGTTTCGCAAGGCCCCGATCGATGTTTGAGGGAGAGTGAGAAGTTCTGTGTGACTTGCCTTAGCGTATTATCAGACTGCACCGAGTGGTAAAACTAGTAAGAAATATTCTTTTCTTTCACGTTGTACTGTGCTGTTTACATTTTTTTTGTTTTAGTTTGCCATGATTTTCTTGCGGTTGATCGATTGAACTGCTTCAGATGCAACCGTGTGCCACTAAATGACGTTTCGCAAGGCCCCGATCGATGTTTGAGGGAGAGTGAGAAGTTCTGTGTGACTTGCCTTAGCGTATTATCAGACTGCACCGAGTGGTAAAACTAGTAAGAACTATTCTTTTCTTTCACGTTGTACTGTGCTGTTTACATTTTTTTTGTTTTAGTTTGCCATGATTTTCGGGCGGTTGATCGATTGAACTGCTTCAGATGCAACCGTGTGCCACTAAAGTCCAGCTCGTAGAATGCAGAAGTGCTCGAGCTAAGCAGAATTGGGTTCATTTGTGTTGCAAGTTGTACCACTTGTTGCGAGTTTCCAGCTATTGTCTTAAAATTGATAGAAGGTCTTCTATCATTTGATCCTAAACGCTGAAATTCAAAACCGTGTTCACTGTCAGCAAGTGAGCAGCCTACCGCATGGATACAGTATACGCAACAAGCTGCAGCTGAGAAGGAAACGATCTCCGTAAGGAAGAACCCGGGGGTTAATTCGGAAGTTAGTCATCCATCCCGAAAGGATCCAAATGTGTAAAAGTAAAACGGTTAACTAGATATCTCGTTCAAAGAGGTGTATGTCGAGATCAAACAGGGCCCAGATGATAATGCTGTTATCAGTACTGGACATCTCATCTACATGTACTCTGGTCGCTGCTTGGATAGACTTTTTATGGGCTCGTATACTGATCGGGTCGGTGGATTTGGTCGGGCTTCGCCTGGGTGAGCTCCTCGTTTGCACCGCCAATTTCGCTTCGCTCATGGTGGGCAAGGCGTCGGTAAAAAGATAGCAACTCCTACTTAGACATACCTACTCCGGCCCACGCGCCGACCATTGCAGACCTCCGCTTCGCTGCGGTTGCAAACGGTCTCTCTGAGGCCTCTCTCGACAGTGTTTGATCGTTCTACAACACTACAATTGTGTATAGGCAAGCCCGACCAAATCCACCCCATTAATAATCTACGGCTGCTTGGCTCGGCCCGGTACTCTGATTTCGAGCAGTGAACTCGTTCGACGTTGTGGAGTTAACGTCCGGCAAAACAAGCCTCGTCCTGATTGTTTTTTTTTCCCAGGAGATAAGTATGCAGAACTGCGTGCCTGATCTCCACGCGGCTTGGATAAAAGGCAAGGCGCTGTCAGGCCCCCATTTCATCGCCGCCTCCCGCAAGACCGACTGACGCTTTAATTCCGGAATCCGCCTCCAAGTCTTCAGAACACACATGTCCCGACATTCAACATGCAGCTTACTCGCCCGTTCGCCTTGTTCATGGTTGCCATCTTCGCAACGCGCGTCGACATCTCGGCTGCCAATGAGAAGACCGACATCATTGAGACCACCAACAAGCGCGTGTCTCTAACTGCGGAGAGTGAGGAAAGGGCCTTGCCCTTCTAGTTCCTTTCGAGAGTCAAAACTGTACTCGGCAAAACACCGGCCTCGGCGACAAGGTAAGAACTCGGAAGTTGCCACGGCTCTGGAGAAGAATCCGGTGGTCAAGAAGCTGGAGACCGCAGCGGTGAACGATCCAAAGTTCTTCACCGAGTTGAAATAGGGCCCGAAGTTGGTCGAGAAGCTTGAGAAGAACCCCCAAGTCGTGCAAGTGGCGAAGGCGCTGGAGAAGAACAAGGTCAAGGTCACGAAAAATGACATCAAGCAGCTCCGATCGGCTGTTGCGAAGGACCCAGCGAAAGCGAGCAGGGTGGAAGAAGGCCTTCTGGTTGTTCAGGGGATTGTGACGGTGGGGATTCTCGCCGGGTTCGCGTTGCTTTTCCTCTTGTTGATAGTCGGCTTGGTTGTGGCTGTTGCGAAAAGTCTGACCCTAGTACGGTGCTTTCCGCTCTTACACTAAGGTCTCGGCCTTCAATTTTGTAGATGCCAATATATCCAAACACGACGTTCAAAAATGAGGAATACTGTCCCGAATCTAATGCAACGGATTTCATGCGATGTCAACTATAAAACACCCCAGCTTCCGCAAATTTCACCCTTGTGCCATCTTTATGCGCTACTACCAGCATTAAATATGTGCGAGAGTACCAGCTTCATTGATGCCACTTCGCTGCCAAACTGAAACAGAGTAGTACTACGTAGTGTCAAGTAGTTAAAGTATCCATTGAAGCTACCCCGTGGCACTTTGAAGGTATCAGATACGAGAAGAACGGCATTCGAGAAGTCAAGTCCAAGGTAAGACATACAGCTGAGACCACGTTGGACTTCGCCAAAAAGATCCGAGATCTCTCGTTCTAGATTGCTCAGTCATGGGACTTGAACGCTGTCTGTCCAGCGCATTTGACGGAGCTTTAACCCGATCTTCATTCCACAGGGAGTCCGAAACGAGGGGAAACAGCCAAAAATCTATCGCGACTTTAACCATAAAACATTTTTGCTTTTGCACAATTCATCATCGCGACTTCAAATCTAGTGCGGGGGTACCAGGTTCAATACTGCTAAATCGATAGAGAGTGCAATCAAGTAGCTAAAGTATCCATTAAAAAAAATGCCTGGCATGAAGTCTAACATGCCAAAATCCACAGAACCATAGTGGAATATAGGCAGTTCGGGCATCTGGAAATATCGTGATCCATCCTATAGCTCTAGGTTCGACGATACACTTTTACTCTATGACAGAGTTGACCGACCACCCACTGAGATTCGGTGAGATCCGCTGTCATGTGCTTCCTAGCCATTCTCCGCCGAATCCGCAATCGTGTTAAACCACCGGATGCAGCCATCTCCCGCTGGATAGATCTCATCTAACTTGGCGTGAAGCTATTCTGTCCCCCACACAAGGAGCAATCTCGAACGTGGGATCTCCGATCCTCCGCAAAAGTCCTACGTGGCCCCAGCTACACGTCTCTCAAGGATTTGGCGACTTGGCACGCCCCTCAATCCAATCCACTTCACATTTTCCCCTCTCCAAGTCAACCACCCAACAAAATGCCGCACTATTTCGCCATCGACGCTCGCTTCAGCGTCGGCAAGGGCCCCGACGCCGCGTTCATGAACTACGGCCTGCCCCACAAGTGCGAGCCTTCGAACCCACCTACAAAGTCTCGACGAGGCAAACTCCCCCGTGCTCGGAGCGGCTCCATCTCGGTCGCGTCCCTCAACAACTTCCCAACGTCGCCCGTCAACCGGTTCGCTCAGTCCATGGGCCCAGCGAGACCAACAACTCCGACGCAGGAGAAGGCCTGGAGCAGACACACGACCCCCGCCATGTCCACGCGACGCATGGACTTCTACTGTGACTACAGCTTCGCGGACTCGTGGGACCACTCGTACCGCGCGAAGTCGAACCGCCGAAGCGTCTGGCAACGATTCGCGGAGAACGTGGACAAGTGCGTGTTCCGCGTTGTGAGCAAGTTCTACAAATGAAATTGTTGTTTAGTGTGTAAATGAGTCTGTGGTAAAGTGCCCACTACGCCCAATGGTAGGCTGTGGTGAAGATGCTAATATTTAAATAGTGGATGTTCATGAATTTATTGTTGTAGCTAAAGACCGCAGTCAAAGTGCTATGTTGCGTGGGTTACAACCGCAATCGCCGCTATCACCAGCAACAAGACGAGCGTAGCGAAAACACCCTTGACAACCAGCGTCGTCAGCTTGTCTAGTACGTCCAGAATCTTGTCCAGCTTTCCCTCGATTGAGGGATCCTTGAGTCTGGCAATTGCCGCTCGCAGTTGTTTAATGTCGTCCTTAGAGAAGTGCGTGTTCTTCTTCTCTAGCGAGACCGAGATCTTCGCCACTTCGGGATCCTTGTGCAGTTTCTTGGGCAATTCGGGGTCTTTCTTCAGCGTATTCACAAAATTCGGGTCATTCACCGCAGCGGTCTCCAGCTCCTTCACCAACGGACTCTTCTCCACAGCCGCAGCAACTTGAGGGTTGCTGTGCATGCTCGCGACTTTCTCGGTGATGCCAGAATTTTTACCAAAAACGCTTTCAACTTCCGAGACGAACGTGGCAGACAACCCTCTCTCCTCGCTCTCTCTACTCGTAAAACCGCTCGAATATCTTCCCGGGCTGAGGGCGCGGAGTCTGGTGGTCTTGAAGACGTCGGTCCTGTCGTTGTCAACGACGCCATCAACGACTCGTTGATGGCGTCGATTACGTTGCAGAGCATGAGCAATACCACCATCAGAGCGACCACTATGCCATTTAGCTGCATAATTCGCCCCGGTCAACCCGCACTTGCGCGTGTGTCGGAGCTGATTCCGAATTGACATGTGAGCAAGTTGCAGGAAGTACAAGTTGAGATGGGGTCTTGATAGCCTTCAAGCTTTGCTTATCACATTTTTCCGAGTACTTAAGTACGGAACAGCCGGTTTTAGCATCAATTGTTGATGCTGAGCCACTTGAATTGGAAGGAGAAGTCCACTCCGTAGTGCTCCAGGGGCGCTTGCATGGCTAGAGTGACCCAGAGGCAGATATTCGCCTGCACGAGCGCCCAGTTGGTCTCAAGAACGAACGCGAGTTGCCGTAGCACGGAGACTCGAGTGCGCCACTGCAGGATTACTCCCAGCACTATCAGAGACACGATCTCCAGGGACGAGTAGCCCAAGAGTGCGAGGATGTTGTACGAGATTTCTTCAATGCTCTTGTCGTGGATGTTGTTTAAGTACACGCGGTTGGGCAGGTGATAGGCCGCTAGCAGATAAATCATTATTAGTAAAAGTTTAACAAAGCCAGGGGGGAGGGGGGGTGACGTAGTGTAGATACAGGGAATCATGACTTCGGTGAACTCAATAAGTAACACGAACTCGGTCAAATACAGCAACCGAGCGGAGTGGTGCACGAACTCGCGGAAAATTGCCGTGTCAGCGCTAGAGTCCGAAGTAATCATCGATTGCTGCGCTGCCACTGCCAAATCCACCAGACTCGAGCAAGCAGACAGTCCGTGGACGTTTACACTGGCTGTAGAACGGACCTTCACGGCATGAAGGTGTTCGTGCAGTCGTTCGTCGATAGGGTCGCCATCAAAAGGCACGACACGTGGTGGCTTCACATGTTGACTGAGACCGACACTTGACTTTGGCTGCGAAACCCGAGCCTTTACTTTAGAGATCTCCGAGTTAGAGTTTGGGACCCCCATGGCTGCTTTGGTCCTGTCCAGCAGCGAATCGCTCCTCATCTCGCGTGTAGAACTGGAACGAGAGCTAAAATATCTCACCGCGGACTTCGCCCTCTTCATCAGCAGAATAATCCTCGCTTCGCCCGTAACGCTGGAAGTGATACGAACGACCGCGTTGTCAACTTCATGCAACGCAATAACCGCTTCCAGGACGTCAACGAGCATGAACGATACAATGGTCGTCTTCGAGACGGAACCGTTCATACACCACGACAGAAACAGCACGTGATATAACTCCGCACTAAACACCACGAGGCAAGGTTGAAGATCTTGACGTTCACGCAGCATACGAGCAAACGCGTTCTTGTAGAACGTCTTGATCACTGGCAACAGCGCCATCGCGGCGATTTGGCGTCCTCCTGAGAGCTCGTTGAAGACGTAGGCGTACGCTGGATACACCCACACCATGCTGGCTTGCGTCGTCTCTAACGTAAAGTGACGGGTGAATGCAAGGCGTCCAATAGGGTCTCTAAGAAGAAAGGGGCCCCAAGCGGCCATCATGCCCAAGCCCATGATGAACATGCCGATACCAGACTGAGTCTGGCAGACTCGCACACGAGCGTGAACGGGAGGGGGAAGCCGATAGCGTATGCGATTCCGAAGGTCCCGGCGGCTCCCACGACCGCAGACCAGTGCATCGAAAATGTGAATGGTGATGGTCCATCAATATCCATTACCCATAACCATAATGGAGGGAATCGTGTCTCAAGGGACTTACCCTAATGCTTTACAAAAACTAAGTATAATGACCCGCTGAGACCTTGAATGCTAAGCTACGACTAGCATGCTGGCTGCGGCTCGTTCATCGCGCCTACACTACCACTTCCTGTTTCGCACTCTGCTGATCAAGCCTCCTGTCCAAGCCCTGAGCTTCGCCGTCGCGAACCGGGATCTGGTCGACGCCCTGTTCGACCAGGTCAACGACACTCAATTCAAGTGCAAGCTTTGCAACTCAATCCGCACTCAAGCTCCTCGCAAAGGTTACACCAATCTGGTCGACCACCTCGCTCGGTCTCACGCTCGTGTCGCTGTAGAGAGCGCCTATGCACCAAGCACCTCGCAATAGGCGCCAAGGTCGTTGCAGTTCCTGACATTGAAAACGGAATTGTCAAAGTGCAAGATGGCCGCTCCAAAGAGCTTACCAAGGCGGAGAAGAGGGCGCTGGCGCGCTTTGCCCGAACGGAGACAGACGTGGGCGAAGACGAAGCCGGAGGTGCCCTCGGGTTCGCTGACGCTGCGCTCCACGAACGACGTGTAAGTGCCGAGCCCCAGTATGGGGACTTGGCGTGGATCCCACCGACGTCCGATGACGTCGAGAGACTCTTCTCGCAGGCGGGGATGGTGTACAGTGACCAGCGGATGTCGATGCTGCCGGACACGTTGGAGCTTATCCTTTTTCTGCGCTTCAACCGCTCTCTCTGGAACGAAGTCTCCGTCGCTCATGTGCTTCGCCGCCAGGAGCAGTCGCGCAAGCGCCAACTAACACTTTTTGAAGACGGTCAGGCATTAGTATAAGTTGCTTAGGGAAATGACCATAGGTGTATGGTCCCTATCCGAAAGATATTGATGGCACCTGTTCCCTCCGCTTTCCCCGATTATTTTCGATGCACTGCCGCAGACGCCGTAGCTGACACGACCACAGGGGTAATAGCCGACGGTAAGCCTGGAACCACGACTCGACACGGCCACATGAATCCGAGAACCACGACAGTAGTGAGCGCGAACGTTCGCACCCATAGTAGAAAACTGTGCTCGATTCCATCGCTAGGTGGACGCAACGGGATGCTCTCAATTACTATAGTGACCAGAAGACAAGGGAATGGGGTCGTTATCAGCACGAGAATGCAGTGGATTGTGGACACGCGCTCGCTATAGTCGCGGAGCTGCTGTAGTCGCTCGACTGAGTACGCTCCGTTCAATTCGATCTGGAGGTCGTTCCACAGTCGTGCTAGGGAGGCTCCACATCGGTGGAGCCTTGTGTTCATGGCGGAAATTGGTGCCTGCGAGTGTTCAACAGTGAGCCAACAAGAGTTAAGTTAAGACCCAAGAAGCTGCTGTTGACCTGTGTCATGTTGAGCCTCTGCATTTATCACGCCTTTGCATTGAACCTATTTTGGTATTAAGGATGAAGTTGAGGCCCCAAGTCACTCAATATCCTGACCAAGTTATATTTTCATCCCACCTACGTAGTTCTTATAATCGAGCAGCATACACGTGAAGACCCGAAGTGTTGATTAAAAATATAACTTCTCGTGAGAAACTGGCTGTTGGCGACGCCGTTGCCGAGAATCCTTCAACACGAACAAATTCTTCACCCATGACAATTACAACTGTACCGTCTCCGACATACTCTTCGTACAGAGCTACAATATTCTATTAAGACGCCCAAATATGCATGTCGAGGGGCAACAAGTTCCTGAACATCCACTATTTAAATATTAACATCTTCACCACAGCCTACCATTGGGCTCAGTGTCACTCATTTACATCAAAACGACAAAGTTTCCGCTAACTTTTCACTTGTAGAACTTGCTCACGACTCGGAACACGCACTTGTCCACGTTCTCCGTGAATCGCTGCCAGACGCTTCGGCGATTCGACTTCGCGCGGTACGAGTGGTCCCACGAGTCCGCGAAGCTGTAGTCACAGTAGAAGTCCATGCGTCGCGTGGACATGGCGGGGGTCGTGTGTCGGCTCCAGGCCTTCTCCTGCGTCGGAGTTGTTGGTCTCGTTGGGCCCATGGACTGAGCGAACCGGTTGACGGGCGACGCTGGGAAGTTGTTGAGGGACGCGACCGAGATGGAGCCGCTCCGAGCACGGGGGAGTTTGCCTCGTCGAGACTTTGTAGGTGGGTACGAAGGCTCGCACTTGTGGGGCAGGCCGTAGTTCATGAACGCGGCGTCGGGGTCCTTGCCGACGCTGAAGCGAGCGTCGATGGCGAAATAGTGCGGCATTTTGTTGGGTGGTTGACTTGGAGAGGGGAAAATGTGAAGTGGATTGGATTGAGGGGCGTGCCAAGTCGCCAAATCCTTGAGAGACGTGTAGCTGGGGCCACGTAGGACTTTTGCGGAGGATCGGAGATCCCACGTTCGAGATTGCGCCTTGTGTGGGGGACAGAGTAGCTTCACGCCAAGTTAGATGAGATCTATCCAGCGGGAGATGGCTGCATCCGGTGGTTTAACACGATTGCGGATTCGGCGGATAGTGACTAGGAAGAACATGATAGCAGATCTCACCGAATCTCAATGGGTGGTCAACTCTGGAACAAAGGTTATTAGGTACAGTAAAGTGCATCGTGGATCGAGCTTGGAGCTAGAGGATGGATCGCGATATTTTCCAGATGTCTAAACGGCTAGTTTCCCACTATGATTCCGTGGAATTCGTGGCTAGTTCGGAATTTTTGCATGAGAACCTGATATCCCCAGCGGACACATTGTGGAACAGTGAAGATGCTTCAGGAAATCCGTCATAGCACAAAAACTACAAGTCATAATCATTTGTACCATACATATAACGAAATAGGAGATCGCGCTCTATCTAGCAGTGGTTTTCGTACATCTATAGCTGCTCTAGTGGTACTGTGCGGATCGACGAAAGATAAGGGAGGCTTGGCCTAATCAGCCGTTCCGCCAAAATCGATGCAAAACGGAACACCATACTTAAACCAAATGAAAATCAGCTACCACATGCAT
>JAIKVJ010004486.1:0-11171 GCA_024679225.1 Phytophthora pisi | reverse complement strand
CTCTCCAACCTACAGAACATGCCCGAGATCCGTGATCGCTACCGAGTCATTCAAGAGCTGAGCTCTACGCTCTACGGTTGGGTCTTCGTCTGCGAAGACATGGGCAACTTCGCACCAGCAGCCGCCTCCATCTCGTCCGTCGTCATCAAGCAGGTCTCCCTCGAGCGCATGGCCAACATCAGTCTGGCTAATCCGACCGACGACCGTCTCCCTGACAACCCCATCGTCGAGAAAGAGGTGGGCGACCTCGTTCGCTGTGCTGGTGGTCACCCCAACCTCGTGCAGTATCAAGACTCGTTCGTGGAGCTCCAGACGCTCTTCCTCGTGATGGAACACTGTGCTGATGGCGACTTGCACGGCTACCTCAGTAGTTGTCCACAGCCCCGAATGAGCTGCGTGAGTGCTCTGAGTGTGCTGTCACAAGTCGCATCGGGGCTGGCGTTCTTGCACGGACTCGGCATCGCCCACCGAGACATTTCTCTCGAGAATATCATGCTCCATCACGGACGCTGCAAGCTTGGGGACTTTGGTCTGGCTACGCGGTCTCGACAAGCTGGCGGTCAACTGGTAGGAAAGAACTACTACATGGCTCCTGAGATCGTCGCGGGCGGCGAGTACGACTCCAAGAGAGCGGATGTCTGGTCCCTCGGGATCGTCTTCTTCGTTTTGGTCACAGGATCTCCGCTTGTACCAATGGCTTCCACGTCGGTGAAGTCATTTCGAGTGATTAAACGAGCGGGGGTCACCTCTGTGCTGCGGTCGTGGGGGATGGAGGCCTCGATGTCAACGAGCGCGCTTCAATTGCTGTCGGGGATGCTGGAAATCGATCCACGGAAGCGCCTGACCATAACACAAGTTCTGGAACATGAGGCGTTGACTCAGTGTCTTGGAGTCTATGCCGAGACACTGTAGTGACTCTCGCATTGGAACGAGAGGTGGGTAAATCTGCATATTGTAGTGCCCAGGATGAAATTCGTTGTAAGTGTTATCATTGCAATTAGGTAAACTGACGAACACAAAGTTTGGAGCGCGAAAAGCCATTCCAAACTTTGTATTCGTCCAACCTCGCAAGAATGAAAGAAAAAATACGAAGTAAGATTATCAAAGCTTATACGACTGCTGCATAGTGCTCGTCTTCACCAATTCTGTCGTGCAATGCCGTGTTCCGCTTTCGCTTGTCGCTCCACCTGCCACCAAATTGGCGATTTTGCCTACAATTCGTGCCACGTCCTCGTAGTGTGGAAGCTGGTCCAGTGCAGAAGTCAGCACATCATGGTCAGTCGTCACTCGGACCACGTTTTGCTCTGTGTCATAAATTATGACTCATAATCAGCCTGGACGAATGTCCAGCGACAAAAGGTCGACACGATGCCGACAGCGGTCTTGGCCACCTTCGTGTTGACAATCTCCACGGCCATCACTGTCTGAGCCACCGCGGTCTCCATCTTCCGCCTCTCCAGCATGGCAGCAGCCTCTTCCTCGCTTCGAAACTCCATCTCCTCTTCGTCACCTTCTTCCTCGCCGCTAAATCCTCGGCTCAGTTCTTTCGGCTGCACCACGCAAATGACGTTTCTGCCGTACGTGAGTACGAAATCGACGTTGCCGTAGGCCTCCAAGCCTGCCATTCTCGATCCAAAGCAATAGTTGGAATGGATTTTCATTGACGAACCGACTTGGAGCAGCACGCGCTCTAGGACGTTGAAGATCATCATCCTCTGTAGCCCGCCGCCATCCGTTGAAAACGCTGCCACCTTGAGAACATTTCCAATTGTCTCCATCACTGAAGCTCGTCAGAAACAGGTTCGTGCTGTTGTGTGTAGGACTCCGAGTAGCATAAAGTTTTCAGGTGGCCCCAATCAATGCTGTTAGACTGACGGACCCCCAACGCTCTTGATCCCTCAATTCACTCAGCAGATTCGTCCGTCCGAGCGTTGGCCATAATACGACATCCACTCCCCGTCTCGACCTGCAGCCAGGAAGAGACGGAGCCCGTCAGCTCGGATCTTCGCCGCCGCTGCGATAGCCTCAATAAGCTCTTGCACCGGTCGTCGGAAGTCGACAGTGGTGTAAACCATGCCGTCCGGGACTCCAACCAGAAAACACAGCCGACAGTTCGCACTGCAGTGACCACCATGACATCGACGCAGCCTCGCTTGGTCAAGGAAAAGTCGACAACTTCCTCCCGCCATAGAGCTCGAGCTCTCGTGTCAGCAAGTGCTGGAGATGCCGCGTCTCTCCATTCCCCAACTCCTGCACTTCAATTGAATCTCGCGTGAGATAACGACCGTTCCTCTTGGCAGGGAACAGCAGGAAATCACCAGCACCCAGATCCGTGAAAGTGCTCGTTAGCAGCCTCGTGATGGCCACCTTGAGGTCGCGGGTCGTCGATCCCGCTGGCAATCGGGCCAAGAACGACAAGCCCCAGCATTGAGCCACTAACGCGACTGATACCTTCATTGCTAAGCGAAGAATGAACCATTTGGGGTGATTTTCGAGTAGTAAGTTGCCATCACCGAAGTGTTTAGACTTAGCTAGAAGCGCGATGTTGTTGATGGACTACGGATTGGGTTCATACGTGTACGTGCCGTAGGAAGGGTCCTGCGTCCAACTACGCTCGGCTGTCATGTGCTGCGCTGGGGAACATCCAGGTCCATCAGTTCGAGTCTCCTGACAGCAGACCCACCTACCAGCTATCAACGACCCACCCACGTAGTACGCCGTGTGACGTCGACATCCTTCAAGACTTGCAGTAATGTCCGGGGAGAAGGCCGCTCCGCAGCGCGTGCACAACGTGGGCTTCGGGCAATCGCCGCCTTCACTTCCCGGTGCTGTTCCAGCTATCGCGTGATGAAGCGCGCTGGTTGTGGCGTACAGAAGGAGACTGCCGTCGTACACTATCGGCAATGGCGCGTTCGTGCGCCAAGCTGCCAGACGTCGAATGGCTCCGAACAGCACGTCAGTCATCGGTACACCGCGGACCCGATCGGCGTTCATATCCAGAGCTAGCACCCGGCTCGGCTGATCGACAGTCTCGCGGACCAAGCTCGGATACACGTTGAAGTGCGTGGTTCCTGCTACGTCAGTGATCCACGCGGGTAGCTCCAGCATTGCTGGGTCCTCCAGGAACGCGAAGATCATGGGCTTTCGGCACCGAGCAGCGTACGCGAACTCTAGCCGACAGTTGACGGATGCCAGGTACGCTTTGGTGAGGAAGACCACCATACACGCCACACTCTCTACGGCCGCAGCCATCGCTGAGTTCACGTTGCCCTGCATGTGGCCGTACACGTCGAACCAAGCTCGTAGATTGAACACCTGGCCTTGCTGGTGGATGTCCAGCACTGTGCGTTGCGAGCCCCATTGGTACGAGAACATGGCGTCCAGCTGGAGACCGACAATCGGCAGTCCGTCGTTGTCCAGTACTGCAGGGGGAGGATCGAAACTCAAGCGTGTGACCTCGTACTTGATCGATGAGAGCGGATGCAGCGCCTTACTCTCTTCGGTCTCCTCATCTGGCAGCAGATCTTCAGGTTTGGGCTGGTCTAGTGGGTCTGTCGCCTCCTTCTCGACCGCTTCTCGGGCTGTGGCAACCCCCAGGGCGTCGTGCAACTCCGCTAAGCTGTTGCCGTCGCCGTTCACAAGCTCTTCCACTCTTTTGCATAGCGATTCAAGCGTACCAGCACTGAGTCCAAGCACCTGAGCGCGCTCTTTGGCGATGCGCATCGTCGCTTCCTCACGCGACGCGATCTGGGACCGCTCCAGCGCTCTCTGCGGGGTTGCTAGCAGTCCGTTCGCGCACACTACGAAGTCCGTGGCTAGGCAAGAGTCCTTGACTTTGCACGGACAATCCGGGACGTTCGCGTAGGGGGTTTCCACAAGCTCGAGGTTCGTCGCGTCGACTTGGTACCAGAGTCGTCCCGCCATGGCGAGTGCTATCCAGCCGCTGAGTGGTGCGCGCTGCTCTTTAATGGGGAGCAGCGGCTTGCCCCATGCCAGCGCGTGCTCAAATAAGTGTCGGAAGGCGAGCGCTCCGTCGTCACAGCCTGTACACGCTTCCGTGATGACGAAGACTACGACGTTAGCAGCTCGAAGTGCAGCCAGGTCGGTCTCCAGACTGTGTTGGCAGCGTATAGCCTCCCCAGAGAGCGATGCCCCGCCAGGAACGCCGTTGTTATGAGCAAACTGGTCGACTATGGGCTCAGCACCTCCTTCGGCGTCTTTGCAGTACGCGAAGAAGATCCTTGGAGTCGACGGAGTGTCAGTTGCGTCCGCGACTTCAACACTCTCGAGTGGTTTGCTCCCTTCGGCTACTGCATCCGCCGTCAGAAGCTCGTACTTCTCTGCCCAATACGCAAACTGCTCAGACTCGGCGAATAGCAGTGGGTCCCATTGACTGAGCGCGAGACACACGGCTCCGATAGCCCCCGACGGTCGTGAGAAGAAGGTCAGTGGGCCGGAGACGACAGTCTTGCGCTGGCCTTTGAGGTACGACAACGTCTCGATAAGCTCGGAGCTGCGCTGGAGCATCGGGTCGATGGCTACGAAAGCTGCTTGCGCTCGAGAGATGAGCTCTGCTCGGTGCTGGCGGTCGCGCGGGTACGAGTCCGTGACGATCACGACGTTGTCGACGTTGATACTGTCGCCTCCTCCGGTGCACGCCGCAGTAAGAAGCGCTCTCAACGAAGATTCCTGGGAAGAATGACACACCATCACGGCTCGCGGCTTGCCGCCGTCACCATTGCTGCTGGTCGACGCAGCGCTGCCCATGGTTTCGTTGCACTGATCGTAGAATGGTCAAGAAACCCCTGCAGGGACCGCCCATATAAATATATTCCGCTCGCTAGGCTATTTGAGCAGTTCATAGCAAGAAGTATCGATATCATGGATATGCTAATAGCCTTCATCATCAGGACTAATATCTCTGCAGACCAGACAGACAGGGTTTACTACGGGGGCAACTGAAGTTGTGTACCAACGGCGTTTGCCATCGGTAGTCCAGAATGCCTTTTGACTGCACGGTTGTCAATACGCGACGCCCGTCGTCTCGACACCAGCGTTCCTTTGTAGATTTTCTAGCGCGAATGGTCGCAGCATCGCTTCAGCAAGAGCTGTCCCAGACTCCGTCAGCTTCGAGCCCGAAGAGGATAACATCGACATTGAGCGCTAGAGTCTTCCATCTAAACTTACCAAAGTGTCTTGCTGTCGCTTCGGCCTGAACAGCCTACAATGTTGAAATAGCGTTCGCGATGCGATGAGCGGTCGCACTGCTCAGTTCGAGAGAGCGATGCTGCTTTTGCTGTCGCGGCGGGCAGAGGTTGTGTATGGGCGGGTTGACGAATGTGGAAAATATCACAGCAGCCGGTTTGGGCAGTGAGTTGTGGGGATACTATCTTGAAGCCCCCTCCCCCGGGTCTCACTTGCTTCGCCTGCGTTTGACGCCGCAAAGTTGAAAAGTTGACGCCATGAATGGCGTACGCAGGTAAGGCGTGTGACCCACCCAAAACGGCTAAGGAAATATTAGCCCCAGGGCATTCCACACATCCGCGACAGGTACAGCCTCGTTACATGTGGTGAATCACTGCAGCCGCCACGTCCGATAAATATGCCGACTTCTCAATTGCTTCATCTATCTCGTGTGGCGGACTGGCAAGCGAATCTGCCCGCCGGGGTCTGCTACATTGAGGACTACATTATAACCAAGCAGGTTTCTTGGCAGATGCGCTTGCATGATCACCCCAGCCAATTCGGTTTCGATAGTCGACTCGAATCGGCTCGAGGAGAGTATTTGCGGAGTTTGAATCCCATGTGCATCTTCATAACGAAAGCTCGCTCCATCCTCGTTACTCGAAGTCGAACCACCTTCATGTCAAGCGCGCTGGCGCGTCGAGATCGTCGGGAATGCTTTTCGCGAACGCAACGGACTTACATTGGTAGTTGCCGTTGTCCGCGTCACGCAGTGGAAGGAAGCCCCCCATTATTCACCACGATCGACGTTTCAGCTCTCCAGCCCTTCGGTGTGCAGCTCGAACTACTCGGAGCTTGGTTACTTGGCGCAATCGTTCGGGCGACTCGACTCGAGCCTGGAGCGTTCAAGCCCACGTCGCGCCAAGCCCCCACCATAATCCAAATCTTATGATGTTGCTTTGAGCGGCGGTGCTCGACTTCGATTCGACGGTCTGTAGTAGTGTGTGCGCGTGTGTTATATGCACTCGTGAGGCCGCGTTTGAAACACAAATGCGCGTGTACTATCGATGGTGGTGCTGTGGACTAAGATAGCGCGGTTTCTGCCGTTTGGACCGCAGCGCCGTGCAAAGATGTCCTCACTCGCATCTCTCGCTACACCCGGCTTTCCACTCCGGACGCACTCATGTCAATGGACTTGATGCCAGTTCAGACAGCGTGAATCTCATGCTGTTGAAGACCGACCGCACCGTCTTCGGGCATAGAGATTTGAGACGCGTTGGCAATTCGATGGCTCGAGCCTGTCACCGCCATGATCGTCGCTGTGCAGTAATTCCAGTTCAGTCAAGTCGACTTGAATTCGAACACCTGAGCGAAGCACCTTAGGAAATTCTGTGGTCCATCGAGATGCTGCGCTCCCCACACGCTTCAACACGTGGCCTCCTTCTTGTGCCTGTTGTTCCCCTCTTCTTGGATCAAAGTGTCCCTTGTTGTGAACAACTGCATCGCGCAGCTGGCTCGAGAGTCCATGTGGAGAGGTCCAACAACCCCAAGATCTCACAGCGACGGAAGCCCATCTTCTCGAGGAGAATCTCTCCTCTTGCGGTTGTTCGAGCCATAGCAATGCCTCGAATTGGCGCCGACGTTCGGCGATGGAAGACGAAGCAACTAGTTGAAGTGACGATGGCAAATTTGCCACCGCGTTGTTGTGGCTCAAGGCGACGTGCTGGAGTTGTGGCGAGATACTCATCTGAAGCGGACAATTCAACGAGATTCCAGGCCTCAGCGCGTTGCAAAGGTCAACAATGGGGTGTGTCATGCCTCAGCGGATGTCCCTCAGTGAAGAGGAGCCTTCGAGCAGCGCACCGCCACAAATTGTCGCGGAGAAACGAGGCCCGGACCGTCACGGTGGATCGATTGTGATCATCAAGCGGTGCAGGCTGCACTGCAGCGGGCCGCGTCGCCGCCTCCCCCTCGTCCTCCAGGATAGGAAGCGGATGTCCGGATGTGTTGTGCAGAGCGCGTGCTGCCGCCGGCGAGGTTCAAC
This sequence comes from Phytophthora pisi, assembly GCA_024679225.1. Classification (NCBI taxonomy): domain Eukaryota; phylum Oomycota; class Peronosporomycetes; order Peronosporales; family Peronosporaceae; genus Phytophthora; species Phytophthora pisi. The sequence continues at coordinate 3,943 of JAIKVJ010004486.1, read as the reverse complement.
ACACCGTCCTGTTGTCATCTCCGTACGTAGGCCAATATCCTTTCACGGACGTGCCCTCCTCCGAGCACGGCCGAAGTTCCGCGTGGCCGGCTGACCGATCGGCAAGGGCCAAATCGAGCACCTACTATCTCAAACTAGAACGCGAGCCCGCCGACTGCGTGGTTTGACTCAGGTGCGCAGCGCGCGACGTGGCTTGACCTTGGCGCGACTCCAACGGCGTCGCCTTACTCAGTCTTGTGCACGAGGTCTCTTCTTCCTCATCGTTTTTCCAGGCTGGACAAGAACCGGTCGCGGCGTCCAAGATGCCGCGACGACGGTCCCTCCCCCGTCGACTCTGCGCGCGCGTTTGCAAGAGAAAGTAGCTCGGGGCGCTCGCATGGCTAACTCCGAGTTAACGCGGACCTTTTCTCCAGTGGGGCCCGTCGAGAGACTTGCGCGCGTCCTGCAGGGCCACAAGCACCTCGCATTAGCCAACGCGCCCCACACCAGAAACCCCGAGTTTCATCACGAAGACCAAGCGCCTCCATCCTACACGTCGGACTATGCAGGGGGAAGTGTACCGGTAGGCTCCGCTATGCGTTGCCTTGGGGTGAGTCTCCTTTGCGCGGCAGCGGCAGCGATACGCGAGGCCCTCAGCTGAAGGGTTTGGAGAGACCACTCTACAACGCAGCCGTAGAGCGGGGGCAGCCCACGCGGTAGTCAATGCACTGTACCAGTGTAGTCTACAGCTCGACACTATAATAGCTGATACCGTAGCGACAGCAATAGATTTCACCACCCGCGTAGTCACGCTGTGTCAACGCAGCGACGGACATCACAGGAGGGCCTCCGCTGCTGGAAGATCTGTGACGTGTGCGACCACAGAGGCGCTTGAGCCTTTTGTATGGCGGCCACGGTGTCAGCAAGCGCCGGTTGTTTAACACCCGTGACCGTGCAATTGAACGGACACTTGTCGCGGGCTATGCAAGGGTCTCACGTTGAAGGCGCCCTGGAGCCACAGAAGCCCCAATCTCCCCTTGTCCGCCTCTTTGAGCTCTCGCGTGTTTATCGCTGTGATTATTGGCGGGGTTTCGCTGCGGCGTGCAAGAGCTCGGTCGCATTTCGGGGGGAGGAAGCACCCTCTGCGTTGGTCCGCCCTTGGCGGCCCACAAACCGCTCGACAGCCGGAGCTGCATAGCGCGCGCGTGTCAAAAGCCGCCATTACTGCTCTCAGAAGGCCCGAGGACGCTTTTACGCGAGCTTTTGGCCAGGAGCCGCCGGCGAGCTCGCGACGTGTTGAAGACGTTACTCGGCTAGCTCAAATGAGACGGAATCTAGAGCGAGCCCGCGCGTTTGTATTGCACGCGTCCAGCGTTGTGCCGCGTTACGCGAGCCTTATCAGCACGTTCCAGCGTGACGCGAGTGACATTTGTGCAGACGAGTTCCGGCCACCAGCATGGTGACCAGCAGGCAGCGTATCGGCACGAAAGAAGAGAGCTACTCGCGGGCACAAATCCCATATGAGCCCAAGTGTCTACAAACGGTAGCGCTCGAAAAGACCACCAAAGTCCCCCCCACGCTTGGGGGTATCGCCAACAAGAGGCTAATCTTTCGGCACGCCTCAGCGCGAGAATGCCGTCATGTATAGGTGCCGTCCTGGTAATCGCGCGCAAGCACTCGTTGGCGTTGTGTTGCGCTGCTCGATCGCGCGCTGAGAGCTGTGAGCCAAGCGGCGGCACCGAGGGCTTCCTCTGTCTCTCTTCGCCCCGACCAAAAACGTGCAGGCCCGGCGCGGCTCGAGGCTGCTCGGTCTTTCTCCCCGAATGAACTTCCCTGGCCAGAGACCAGCGAGTGCGAGACATCCGGCGTCTCGGTTCAAGCATCTCCACTGGTTCCCCTCGCTACCCACACGCCCCGCACCCCCACCGGATGTCTCTCTTCTTAGCCAAGTTCGAGTCCAAATCCCCCACGCAGGATAAAAGAGCCGCCCAGTTCGTAACAGCAGACAATCAAACACGGCTCGGCTCGGCTCGGCTTTGGTTTGAGGATGCACCATCCCGGCATTTCCGATTTCGCTCGGCATAAGCAATCCTGCTTACAACCAAGCAGAGCTGCGCCCGATGGTACCGACTGCTGAGCGCAACAACACCCCCGAGCTCCAGTTCCCAAGCTTCCTCACGCAGCTCAAAGCCCCGCCTTCGAACGAGGACCCAATGCGTTCCGACGAGCAGCAGTGGTCGTCGCCCACGAGCATCACGACCAACCCGACGGATGCCACGACAACCACGTCGCAGTCGCTGCCCAGCTTCACGCTGGACCAGCACACCAACCACTACTATGTCAACGCGCCGGGCGACAATCTGCCGCCGCCGCCGCGCAACCCGAGCAGCTTCTCCACGCCCACGGGCTACTACTCGCAGCTCCTTCCTCCGCGCGACCCGCAGACGACGTCGGCGCCCGCGCAATGGTCCACGTCGACCTACAGCGCCGGCGCACCGATGGGGCTCAATGAATACCTGCACCAGCAGCCTCCGCAGCAGCCGGCGCTGCACCCGCTCGTGCTCCAGCACAGCGAGCCGATGCCGCGCTCCAACGACGAGGACCTCGCCCTCGATGCGCAGATGCTCCGTGAACTGGTGCAGGAGATGCCTGGCCAGACACCGGTCAACGCACAGCAGCACCACAACCAGCAGCAGCACTCGACCCAGCCTCGCGCGCAGATGCCCGGCCTGCAGCTCCTCTTCGCGTCGCCCATGAACTCAATGAACTCGACCGACATGAGCGCGTCGGTGGCCCAAACGCAGCCGACCCCGGGATTCTACAGCGCCGCCATGGGCTTGACCAACGCCCCCGCAGACATGCTGCTGACCATGAGCCAGACGCCTGCGCCGCTTAGTGCCGCGCCGGTGGCCCCCATCTTCCCGCCCATGAACACACAGGACCGGACATTGCCTGGCACGCTGCCTCTCACTGCGGGCGCCGTCGGATTGACTGGCGCTTATGACCCGCTCGCTGCGGCGGGCGCAATGATGCCGCCTCCCGTTCTGCCGCGCAAGAAGCGCACGACCGCCACGCGCATCTGCAAGGTCGAGGGCTGCACCAAGGGCATCCGCTCGCGCGGACTGTGCAAGGCTCACGGCGGCGGCCGGCGGTGTACGACGCCCGGCTGCACGACCAGCGACCAGGGCGGAGGCCACTGCGTGCTGCACGGCGGAGGCCGCCGCTGCCGCATCGAGGGCTGCAAGAAGTCGGCCCAGTGGCGCGGCGTGTGCAAGATGCACGGCGGCGCGCGCCGCTGCCGCTACGGCCAGTGCACCAAGAACGGCCAGGTCAAGCAGGGCTACTGCCGCATGCACCACAACCTGCTCACGGCGCAGCGCCAGCAGCAGGAGCAACTGCAGGCGCAGCAGCAGCAACAGTTGCAGCACCAGCACTTGCAGGCGCCCCAACTGCCCCCGGTCGCCGCAGTCCCCGTCAAGCTCGAAGGCATATAAACCACTTCCGAACGAACACGCTCGCTCGGTCGTACACTCCGTCACTCACACATTCTCAACCTTTTGCATGTTTTGAATCATCACCCTCGAACGAGAAAGATTCTCGTTCGGTTGGATAGATAGAAGGCGTAAATAAACATAATATAGTAAAGCGCATGGCCCTCTAGCATCCAACCCGCAGTCGCCGCTGTCCAAAGGTATCTACATGTACATCTACAAGCTACATGTATCACTTTTGGTGCTTGGGTTTCGTTCGGACCGACACCTTCAAGCATTTGGGTCGTGCCGGCACTAAATTCGACAACCACGGTGGCTCCTCTGGAGCGCTGTAAGTAACTGCGCTGTCCCAGCCAGAGGACGAAGATTGCATGGAGATCTCGACTAGCAAGGCTTCGGCGGCTGCATCTGCTGGGTCGCAGGATGGTCAGCTGGGGATATTTATCACGAGGGTACCACAACGAAGGGAGAAT
>JAIKVJ010004485.1:0-11298 GCA_024679225.1 Phytophthora pisi | reverse complement strand
TAAGCTAAAGTAGTGAGCCAAAGTAGGCCCATTACAATGTGAGTAGTTATCCCAAAACCATTGAACGATGGCTAGCCTTCCGTTTGTAGCTGCGGTCATCATGGCCAAAGCCGGACCATTCATCTCGCCCTGGTAATATTCGACATTCGCGAGTAGCCACTGCACCATCTTCAAACGATTTCGATCGCACGCATTGTACAAAATCGACTCGTAGACGTCTCTATCATCCGGGTACTCCTCGTTTCTGGCAAGAAGCCACTCCAACATGCCCTGATCACCGCTTCCGATAGCGAGAACTCTGCAATGTATGCGGCCCCATTTCCAGCAGGTTGCGAATTATTTTAACTCGCGACATCCAGTTCTCTTCGGAGCTATGACGAACGTCGATAGTTGCTAAAGGGAAGCCACTGGCAAGCACCCACTTGACCCTTTCCAGATCGTTCTGTGAAACTGCAATATCCAACAACTCATAATTGTCGCTCCAATTCAAATCGATCGTGAGGTGGGCCTGTAACCACTTGACGATATCCCAGCGGTCAACACGAGCTGCTTCAGGTAAGCTCTTCTCGCACCACTCAATGCCGCCATGAGATCTGTCGGCTTCCAGTAGCTGGAGCGTCCACAAATGAACCCCTTTAGCAGCCTCTCGCACCACTTCCCCGGATACGGGGCAACGCGAAAAATGGGCTAAAAACCAGTGGATCATGGCCAGATCAGCTTGTCTTACAGCCTGCACCAACGCCTGAGAGAATTTCCAGCGGTAATACTCTTGGTTGGAGTTGAGAAGACTGGCGATGGTCGACTTGAACCCGCGACGGCTTCTGGTCCAGACCAAATCCAGCAGTTCCAGTGACCCGACCCGACTCAACTCGCAAGCGCGGGCCACGGACATGTCAGCGATCAGGAAGTCGGAGACAACGGCGGTTAAAGTTTCTGGTGCGTTTGTTGGTAGCTTGTGGCGCAGGACGAAGCGCGAGAGCGTCAGCTCCACCATGGACGTCATCGTCAATGATTCTCTTTACGGCGAAAAAGATCTTCGCAAAAATGTGTTTTGCTTTAACCAATCGGATAAACAGCTTTTTTATTCATTTTTCTTATACCTTATTTTTATTGAAAAAGAAGATTGGTGCCAGAGACCGATTTTCTTCTTTTTTCTTATATTGAATCCAATTTTTCAAGGTGTTAGTTGATACGAGGGGAAAGGTCCAAAACGAGCTAGAAACTACAGTATAATACTTCGAAGTAGTTCATTTGTTGTCTATTCACAGAATTTTGAAGTCATCGGTCACTCCAACAAAGTGACGACTTCATTCCTTCATGTCCAATATATTCAACAAAATGCCTGCTATATTTTCAGGTATGCTGCCGACCTGTCTGCGTCGTACTTAAGTATATCTATATCCAACGCGAAGGCAATAGTATTACGATCCAGGTCCGGTCGAACCGGTGTGAGCACTTTTGTTCACTGCAAGGGCACGGCTACGTATAGTCGACTACAATACCGACAGCAGCATATTGTCTAGATACGATAGAATGAAAGGATTCACTGCCCAACTCTCGATTTCCTATCATAGAATGCTACTTTTTTACAAGAAACTGGCGGAGAACATTTTATAAGCCCCGTTCTCCTTCCTCAGTCGTTCGTCCCTCAACTCAACTTTAGGAGGACAACAGTATTGCACATTGCTCTGCGCTCTCGCAGCCCCAAGTGCACAGGGCTGTATCCGACAAAATGTATGCTTTGTTTTGGTTGATGCAGCGGTCAGGGCGGTTCAGTGGAAGGATTTAGGTGTAAGGGAGGGAAGTCCCCGTAGTGTGCATCGGTATCCGCGGTGAAAGAGAAGTTTTCCGACGCAACTGCCGCAGCAGAAGAAGAGCGTTGCCTCAGCCAGTGAAGAACTCACAACTTTTGGTGAAAGATAACCTTCAGAAAAATATCTCTGCCGAAATGGCTACATCGAGACCACTGTCATTCATATATCTGTTATACATTCTTTACTTTAGGTTTCTAGTGTACGCCTACATAGTGATGCATTTCATCGAATTGATCAAGATAGAGGTCTCGGACTCGGACGATGCTGCAGCTCACGAGCAGCTTGGTGCGGCGCTCTATCGAGCAGGAGGAGGCTCAATGCGCGTACAACCGCCACGTGCTGACCGAGGTGCGCTGCCGTCTCTATCGAGAAATGAGGGGCCAGGGATATCCGAGAAATGACACCCTTTCTGCCTTTCCCCCTATTGCGGTAGGTGCAGAGCGTGCTGGACGAGATGGTGTACGACGTGGAGAGCTGCGAGCACGAGTGCGAGCTTGTGAGGCTCAGGCAACAGCTGGCCACGGCGGAGAGCTCGCTGCAGGAGTTTCAGGAGCGCGAGAGCGAGTTGATACACGAGAGACAGCAGGTCCGACGTTGGCGAAGGAAGAGGAGGAGGATACGCCTGGATGCAATTGGACTGACAATAACTGTTGGTGTATTTTATTGTATTATTGGGCAGGCGTATGAGTATGCCGTGAAGGTGGAGCAGGAGGGGAGGACAATTATGGGCAAGCTGAATGAGCACCTGTCGGTTGTGGTGGCGGAGCTCGCCGAGAAGGAAGTGTACGTGGCTACACACAGATTTTTGCTTGTTGTGATGCATGGACTTAAGCGATTGGTGTGTGTTTTGATTTTATTGTGCCATAGGATAGAGAAGGAGCTGCACCAAGCGAAAGAGCAGTTGAAGTTGACGGGCCAATTGTCGAAGGAGCTGGCCAGTGCACAACGTGAGATCCGGGAGCTGCGGCGAGCAAATGATATCCAGTACATTCTTAGGAAGAACAGCTCGGTGCTTCCAAAGCTGGCGTCGGATCCGAGGATACCGCCACGCGTCAGCCATGCTCCTGTGCGGGCGATGTCAGTGCCGGAAGGACTGACGGCAGCAAAGAAGCACGAGGAAAATGCTTTCTCGCAGCTTCCGGACAAGATCATGCTCAAATTGTTTTCGTTTTTGGATGAAGACAGCATGATCGCGATGAGCGTCACGGATAAAGTTCTCGTCAGAAGAGTGAACGTGATGTTCGGTGTAACGACGCCAAGTACGCTGGCGAATGCCACTTCCCACGTTGCACCCAAGCAACGGCCGCCGTCGCCTCCTGCGCGGAAGCAATCAAAGTCTCGCGGGCTCAGCTTCATCGGCTCCTCGGAAAATAACAAGGTAAATGACGCTGACAAGTTGCGTTGCCTAGTGCTTGAGCTAACTTTGTGCGTTGCTTCGCGATGCAGCTCTCGAAGGTGGATGCGATCGTGAAATCCTTAAAGCCTGACCAGATCAAGCTCTTCCACGACATGTCAACTAGAGTAAAGACATTAGAGGTAAGTGACCGCTATATTATCCCTAGATTACTGGTGAGAATAACACATGCCTTGCCTGGTCCGCACTTTTGGTAGGCGCATCTGGCTCAAGTGCAGACCGAAAAGGAAGACGTGGCAGCTCGACTGTACAGCGCCGAGAACGTGCGCGACTTCCTGATGGAGAAACTGAAGGACCTGGAAGACACGCTCGCCAACAGCATGACGACTACTGCGAAGAAGGACGAGCAGGCCGGACTGGACCGCGAGATCATCGGCTTCTTGGACGCCAAGACGCAGGAGTACGAAACGGCGCTGCAGGAGTACGCGCTCCAGAACAACGGCCTTCGCATGGAGATTGCCCAACTTCAAGAAGAGCACGCCTCCAAGACAAGGGTAGGCGTCCCACTACGGCAGATGCACAACGGTGCTCACTATACTAACCATCCTCTCACTCGTACACTTCACAGATCATCCAAGATATGGTGGAGCTGCTGACCGAGGAGAAGAAAGAGCTCGAGTTGCAGATCCGGTCCCAACGCAAGATCCTGGTGCGCGAAGTCAAAGCGCTCCGATCCCAGAACCAGCAGCTCGGCAGCGAGAAGGACCACTACTTCTCGCAGCTGCGGCAGCTCAAACACGCGCTGCAACACCTCGACGAGCTCAGTTAATCGATCAAAAGTTGAAGTTACTGCCCCCGCCAAAAAAAAGTGATGTACAGCACACATTCCACATGTTCGAGAAGGTTGGTGTGCGTCACGCAATCACCACTTGACCTCCGATCCGCACAATCGCTTCAGCTCCAGGTCCTCATGGCGTCGGCGGCGCTGCGTCGGTTCGCGATGGCGCGGCCTCGCGCCCACGCGGCCGCAGCCAACCCGCTGCGTTTCCAGCGCGCTCCGGCCTTCGCAGCTGCGCGCGTGAGCTCCAACCCGTTCGCGCGCGGTCCGCACGTGCTGCGCGCCTGGTACTCGACCGACGGCAAAGACGACGACGAAGACAAGAAGAAGGAGGACGAGAAGGAGAAGAACAAAGAAGAGAAGCAACTAAAAGAAGAAGAAGATGGAGAAGACGGTGGTGTTGAAGTCGTGGTCGACAACGGCCTGGCCACCGTCGGGGAGGGCGACAACGCCCCCACGTACCCGCACGTGCTGGCCATGCCCGCCCACCGCCGCCCGTTCTTCCCCGGGGTGGTGCTGCCCATGACGATCACGAACCCGGAGGTGACCAAAGCTCTCATGTCGCTCAAGGAGAGCGGCCAGAAGTACGTCGGCGTCTTCTTGAAGAAGTCGAGCGGAGACCCTCTGAAATCCGGCGGGGGCGAAGACCTGGTCAAGAACTTGAGCGAGATCCACCACGTGGGCAGCTTCGCGCGCATCGACAACATGCTGCCCTTTGACGCCAACTCGGTGCAGGTTCTGATGGTGTCGCAGCGCCGCATCGCCATTGACGACATCCGCGACGAAGGACCCCCTCTTAGGGTGAACATCAGCAACCTGGACAACCCGCCCTTTGACCCCAAGAGCAAGCTCATCAGAGCCTACTCGAACGAGATCGTCGCCACGTTGAGGGAGATCGTCAAGATGAATCCGCTCTTCAAGGACCACATGCAGTACTTCTCGCAGCGGATCGACATCCACAACCCGTACAAGCTGGCGGACTTTGCGGCGTCCGTGACGTCGGCGGATGGGGAGGAGCTGCAGCAGGTGATGGAGGAGATGTCGTGCGAGGCCAGGCTGAAGAAGGCGCTGGAGCTGATCACCAAGGAGTTGGAGCTCAGCAAGGTGCAGCAGACCATCAAGGAGCAGGTGGAGGAAAAGGTGTCCAAGAACCAGCGCAATTATCTGTTGATGGAGCAGCTCAAGGCCATTAAGAAGGAGCTCGGCATGGAGAAGGACGACAAGGATGCCATGATCACCAAGTACCGCGAGCGGCTGGCTCAGTTCGCGCCCGGCAGCATCCCTGCTAGCGTGAACGAGGTGGTGGAGGACGAGCTGAACAAGATGTCGATGCTGGAGAAGAACTCGTCCGAGTTCAACGTCACGCGCAACTACCTGGACTGGCTCACCCAGCTGCCGTGGGGCAAGGCTACGGAAGAGAATTTTGACCTCGCCAAGGCGAAGCAGATTCTGGACGAGGACCACTATGGTCTGAAGGACATCAAGGAGCGTATTTTGGAGTTCATCGCGGTCTCCAAGCTCAAGGGTGATGTTCAGGGTAAGATTATTTGCTTCGTTGGCCCCCCTGGTGTGGGTAAGACGAGTATTGGCAAGTCTATCGCTAGATCGCTGAACCGTGAGTTCTACCGATTCTCGGTTGGTGGACTCAGCGACGTGGCGGAGATCAAGGGCCACCGCCGCACGTACGTTGGTGCGATGCCCGGCAAGATTATCCAGTGCTTGAAGTCGACTCAGAGCTCGAACCCTCTGATTTTGATCGATGAAATCGACAAGCTTGGACGTGGATACCAAGGAGACCCGGCGTCCGCTCTGCTGGAGCTTCTGGACCCCTCACAGAACAGCGGCTTCGTGGACCACTACATGGATGTTCCTGTGGATCTTTCTCGCGTCCTCTTCATCTGTACCGCCAACGTGACGGACACTATCCCCGGACCGTTGCTTGATCGTATGGAAGTCTTGCGTTTGTCGGGTTACGACTCGCCGGAGAAGCTGGCGATCGCTAAGGAGTACCTTGTTCCTAAAGCCCGGGAGAAGACCGGCCTCCACAACTCGGAGACGACGCCCGAGTCTCTGGGCTTGACGGACGAGGCTATTCTGACCCTCGTGAAGCAGTACTGCCGTGAGAGTGGTGTTCGTAACTTGGAGAAGCACGTGGAGAAGGTCTTCCGGAAGGTTGCACTCGAGGTTGTTGAAGACATCGAGAGCGCCAAGGCTGCGGAAGAGGCGCAGGAGGCTGGTGAATCGACTGATGCGACGAAGGACACGGAGGGAGTGTCGGAAGACAAGGATCGTTTCCTGATCACCCCCGAAAAGCTGTCGAAATACGTCGGCAAGCCGGTCTTCACATCGTACGTAACTTTCGTATGGATATTGCTACCTGTCCAGCAATACTAACGCTTTATTATGGTTTGTCATTGCAGTGATCGCATGTTCGACAAGCAATTCCCGGGTGTTGTCATGGGACTTGCTTGGACGGCTATGGGAGGGGCTTCACTGTACATCGAGACCACCAAGGTGTACACGAAGGGCGATCGCTCGGGTCTGATCACCACGGGCCAGATGGGATCTGTCATGGAGGAGAGTACCAAGATCGCACACACGTATGCTCGAAGCAAGATGCACGCCATTGACCCGGAGAACAAATTCTTCGAGGAGAACGAGGTGCACCTGCACGTTCCGGAGGGCGCCACACCGAAGGACGGCCCCTCAGCTGGCTGCACTATGGTGACTGCTCTGCTCTCGCTCGCTATGAACAAGTACGTGGCATGTGCTCTGTGATAGTGCTCCTATATCACTTGTCTAAACAATTCTGTTTGTTTTGTTACAGGACGGTGAAGCCGGACCTCGCTATGACGGGAGAGCTGTCGCTTGTGGGCAAGGTGCTGCCGGTGGGCGGCATAAAGGAGAAAACCATCGCTGCCAAGCGGTCAGGCGTCAAGACGCTCATCCTCCCGCTCGGCAACAAGCGTGACTTCGACGAGCTGGAAGACTACCTGCGCCAGGACCTGGACGTGCACTTTGCCGACTACTACGACGACGTGTATAAGGTTGCCTTCGAGCAGGAGTAGACGATATCCAATCGATAGGCGGTCAGCTTTATACTGGGTTAAATATCAAAGCGTGACCGGCGTGTGACCTGAACAAAAACTTCAACTCGGAAGACTATTTGCTGATTACCTCGTTTGGATAGACGTTCGAGGATTGTGAGGGGACGCGGGGCACTTCAGAATCTGCTTCACGTCGCGTGAGACTTCCCCAGCTGCAGACACGGATAATGGTGCTCCGCATGCTCTGGAACATCGGCTCGGGACTCGTGTATGGGGCCCTCCACAAGAGCCCTCGTGCTGGGTTGGCGGGGCTGCACTACCCAGCGGTGTGGAGAGCTCGCTCTGGATTCCTCGACTGTGACGTGAACCTGCACCTCAACAACTCGTCGTACCTCTTCAGCATGGAGCTCGCTCGCTGGCACTTCACAGCGTAGGCAGCTCGATATCGCAGAACTACCTTGCTATCGTTATAAAGTCTAACCTCAACATTCACAGGTCGAACGGCGTGTTGTGGCACGCTATCAAGCACCGGCGGATGTTCCTCGCGGCGTCTCAAGCCATTCGCTTCCGTCACGCCATCCCGCCGTTCCACGCGTACGAGATCAAGACGCAGATGGTGTACTGGGACGGCCCGTGGATCTACTTCCTGCACCAGTTCCAAGACCCCACGAGCGGCAAGCAGTTCGCCGAGGGTTTGTGTCGTGTCATGGTCAAGCAGCGCGGAGAGGGCGTGGATTTCGAGAAGATGATAGCAGAAGTGTACGACGGACCGATCCCAGCGCAACCTGCTCAAGTACCCGACGTGGTCAAGGGGTTTCTTGAGTGGGATGCGGTTAGTCGCTCCAGTATGGAAGCGTCCCATGAGCTGGAGAAGGCCAAGATCAGTAAAAGCCCACCGCCAGCTACACCCGAAGGACTCGCAGCTCGCGTTTGGATGGAGATGCAGCGTTCTATGAACCGACCCTAGTCGTCTCAACGAGATGTAGCTGGAACATCTTGGACATGGCGGTTAGATAGATACACTGCAGTAGTTTTCACAAAAACAATCTCTCAAAAATTTGAAGTTATTGACGGGTTTTAGACCCTTTCTCTCTTTTTCTCTTTCCCCCCCATCAATTCCAAACCCTCTCTGCCAGCGCACAAGGCATCGTTCAGTATTCCCATGGGGTCACCACCACTGCAGCTCACCTCTGTGAGCTTCATACTTCGCGAGGCCGTCGGAGTCGAAGCCCCTGAGTTCGTTGCTGGCATCATATCCGACTTCCTCGTGGAGGATATGTCGTTGTCACGTGCGTGCGAGCTCTGCCCCTTCGGATCGCTCGACCTCGTGAATTTAGTCTGGACCCGAAGTTTTGAGCCCACGACGACTTGGTGCGTGGCGAAACTCCTGCAGACCAAGCGCTACTACTACGAGTGGCAATTCTCCCAATGTTTGGTACGGGCCGTTCGTCGATCGGATCTGCAGATGGTCAATTGGATCCTGAGTCACTTTTCGGGATGCTCAGTGGCCATAAGCGTAGTGGATGAAGCTGTTCAGGGTGGGCACTTGTGGGCTCTGCAAGTGCTGAGAACTGAGGTCTCGCTGAACCAAATTCAATGGGCTGACAAGAATATGTTTATAAACAAAGCAGCGGAATATCGTCACTGGGGCCTCGTGAGGTGGCTGTGCAAGCGAGTGGGTATCTCTGCCGAGGCAAAAGAGCGGAATTCTTTCAGTTCATTGGGCTCTGGCACAAAACAACTTTGAAGAACTGAAGTGGGCGACCAGCTACGGGTTTCGGGCGGTAATGGTTGGCTCCCCACCCTGTTCCGAAGATGTTTGGCGAGGCCAAGGGCGGAGTGAGATGATGCGCTACCTGTTTGACGGGGGATATGGCGATCCAGCATCGCTGACTGGGTGGGCCGTAATACTTGCGGCAAAGTTTGGGGATATTCCGTACTTGGAGTGGCTGAACGAAAACTACAAGACTTATCTTGGTGGTCTCTGGGGCACGTTAACGTTGGATGCCTTTAAAAAGGCTGCTGAGCATGGACACGTGGATGTTATGGAGTGGATGGTGACACACCTGGATGAGCTAGTGCAACCCCGAGGCCGAACTGAGGCCATGTTTGCAGCCGCCGAGAAGGGCAAACTGAACGTGGTCAAGTGGCTGTACGAGAAGTACTCAGACAAGTCGGATGTTGTACTCGTTCCAGAGTATGATGAAGTGGCTTCTAACTACCCTGAGGAAGACAGTGAGTCATTTTACTATGGCCTAGACAAATTCATTCCAGTCACTGTGATGGACGCGGCGGCTCAAAATGGTCACGTGGAGGTACTTCAATTCCTGAACGAAGCACAAAAGTCTGCCAATGCTAGTGGAAGAGCCCATAAGAAGAGAAGAATATCCGACTGGAGAGTGCGAATCCAGTATCCAAGATGTACAACAGTGGCAATGGACGCGGCTGCAGAAGCTGGACAGCTCGAGACTGTTAAATGGCTGCACTTCAACCGAACCGAAGGCTGCACTACTGCTGCGATGGATCGCGCTGCCGCTTACGGTCATTTTGAAGTGGTGAAGTGGCTGCATTTCAATCGCTCGGAAGGTTGCACAACCTTCGCCATTGACAGGGTCGGTCAAAGACAATTCGACTTGCAAATACGCTCTAGTAGGGTCGCGTGCAAGACTCCTGCTGCCGTTCACGATAACCAACTCGCGATTGTGCAATGGCTGCACGCCAACCGCTCGGAGGGTTTTACGCGGCTGGCAGTGGAGGGGGCAGCGCTCACTGGAAACCTGAAGTTGCTACAGTGGCTTTACGACAATTCAAATGCACGCTGCTCGACACGAGCAATGGACTTCGTAGCTGGGTCGGGTGATCTGGGGGTCGTGAAATGGCTACATGTGCATGGTACTGAGGGCTGCACACAAGCGGCAATGGATGGGGCTGCTAAGAAGGGCCGCACGGATGTTGTGAAATGGCTGCATGAAAATCGCAAAGAGGGTTGCACGACTCGAGCCATGGATGGCGCCGCACGAGTTGGAAACTTAAAATTGGTAAAGTGGCTGCATCGCAACCGTGCTGAGGGCTGCTCGCGATTCATACATTATTACGCGACGCACGGTCAGCATTTTGAGGTGGCGGAGTATTTGCTGGACAACAATTTGATACATGAATAACGTTGCGCCGCACGTGTGTACGGCAGTTAACCAATGTTTGTGGCATGATGACGAGCGACGTGTTGATGCATTGCTTGGTTTGAAAACCCTATGACTAATCAATGATTAGAAAGCATGCATAACGGTTTTGGTTTCGCTTGCTAGCCAGGATTCAACAAATTGCGGATATTATGCCTAAATCCATCCTGCTTTGACTCAACCCCTCAACGCCCACTCGTTGTACATAGACCAAGAAACATGTTGTACGTACAACATGTTAAAAGTTGGGCTAAATTGACGCATAAGTCGGACGCTCTTGAAAATGCAACACGGCTTGGGTTAGATAGATCAGCCAATCGGATATAAACAGCGCAATCACCACCCTGAATCAGTGGCTCTGGGCTCATTCCCAAAAAAGCCAAGAAGAAAGAAGACGCGTCATCAGCATGCCCCCCTCGAGAAACGCGTAGGGAACATCAGCGCTTTATGGAGCGACTGGAAGGCCGGAGTGCAGAGGACAGAGCGCGCCTCCACCAGGAACACGCGGCATACCTGGCAGGAACGAGGGAGGCTGACGCTGACTTCGGAGACGTCCAGGAGCCAGCACCGACACCTGCGGCCAAGCGCACGCCCTCTGGCGTCACGCTGCCGCCCCCCGTCGGCAAGGATGCATCGTACCTGAGGGCCCAACGGCAACGTGCGGTGCAAACGCAGCGTGCAATTGCAACGAAAACGCTGGCAGGGTCTGGAAAGAAGCGACTGGCCGCGCGCAAGAAGACGGACGACGAAGAAGATGACGACTACTACCCTGAAGATGATGGCGACGAGGACGAGGAGGAAGAGGGTGACGACGCCCGAGCTGCTACCGTCGAGGTCGCTGTGGCTCCCCCGGAAAGCTAAATCAGCCAGGGTCCGAGCGACGAAGAAACCCACGCAGCCCAAGAAGCTACAGAAACCAAGTCCTGCGCGTCTTGCCAAGGAGAAGGAGAAGGAGAAACGAAGAGCTGCAGCTCTCCAACGCTGTACAATGTCTGCAGCCGCGGAGAAGCAAGGTGAAGCAGCACTGGCAGAGGCGAGGACACGACTGGAGGTGATTGCTGCAGCC
>JAIKVJ010004484.1:0-11297 GCA_024679225.1 Phytophthora pisi | reverse complement strand
TCTGCTATTCTTTACCTAGGTACCGAGCCCCCCAAAACTTCAACAGCGCTGAAGTACGCCAGTACACCGTCGTACACCTCCTCCAGCGACGTGTGCTGGATCTCCGACACGAAAACGCTAGAGATCAACGTGCAGTCCTTGCACCCAGTGATGTCGATTTGAGCCAACGGCAACACGTCCTGATCTTGAGATGGCTCCTTTGCCTTGTCAATCGCTAGCTGCGAGAACTTCTTGACGATGGACGGGATCGTGGCAAGTGAGCGCTCGTGGTGGAGCAGCAGCATCCGCTTCCGGTCGTTCGGATCTCGGCCCAGTTGGGGGTTGAAGTGCAGCTCCTCGAACCTGTCTGTGCCGCTCGAATGCAGCGGCAGACGCAGCGCGGCGGTTTGCATCGTGGCGAACAGAATCTGCTGCTTTCGGAAGAGCTGCTGGAGCTCCCTGTGTATTGCCTCGGCTTGGCTGGCCGCGTGCTTCTCGACCGCGCAGCGCTGAGCCGAGGCCAGCGTTCGCTTATTGGGGAGCTGGCTGGCCCACTTGGACTGTAGGACTCGAAGCTCGTCCTCCATGGACGTAACCATCGTCCTCAGGATGCGAATCTCGTGCATGGTGTCGAGTTAACTGTCATTGCGGCTATCGGTATGTGGCGGGGCGACAGGTTCGGGACAACTGCGAGCTCTGTCGGGAGGCTGTAGTCGCGGAAGAGGCGTCGGTGTCGGTAGAGCTCCGCTGGAGGAGCGTACACACGTGGGCGCTGGTGAACGAGCGTCCGACTCCTCTTCGGAGCAGCTTCGGGCCCTTCCAGGCGAGCTGGTCTCAGGAAGAGGCGCCATACGAGCTACCTTGGTGGGCCGCGGGTTCATCCAGCCAGGCCGTGCTAACAAGACGGAGCGATTGTCTTACGAGCGCGAAATCGAGGAATGAGCTGCAAGCCATGCGAGTCCACAACCCGGCAAATCACCACTTGGTTGCGTTTGCCATTTTCACCATCGCACCCGAGCTTCTCATTCTTCCTCGCCTCAATGCGGGCGTCCAAACCCAAGCGAAGAGGGGATTACCTTGACACTCCACTTTGCTTCTACAGTACATGTATTTACAGTTTTACACTACTTCTACAGTAGACCTAGGTATTTCTCTGTAGAACTTGGTGCGGTTTACGCCAAGCAAAATGGAGCGAACGTCTTCCTTGCAGGAAGGAAAGTCCTTCTCCTGGGATCAGCGGTACTGTACGTGATCTCGGTGCAAGTTGTTGCAGTTTGCAGCTCGTTCACGTCGACGCATGTCCTTCTTTTCTAAAGATTTAATTAAGAAAATACTATCCGGATAGACCATGCTAACCTTCGAAGTACATGCAACTTGCATGATGCAAGCCATGTGGGCGAGTCTCTCGACGATCAATTTTATTTTTTTCTTATTTCTTCCTTATGATATTTTGTCGATGAAATAGGTTTTGCTATACCGGTACCACACACAGAGCCCGAAGCCGTGTGTGTAACACGGCACTTGTACTCTTGCACCAGCACGAACCACTGCCATAACATCTAAGAAAGAGAACAACGCGTAACCAGTCATACACCAAGTCCGAATGGTCTCTATTTACCTTTAAGAAAAACTCGTTCTTCCTACATGTACTTCGTACAAATTCAAGCCGATAAGCTTAGCAGAACAATATCTCGAATACACAGTTCAAGTTGGTTCACCAGGCAATAAATATAGCAAGTTACTCTGAGGATTTTCGGCGGTGCGTCTGCTGCTCCTGGATATAATTGCAAATTGAAGCCGTCAGCAGGTCACCGTTCAGAATGGGTCGAATGATCGTCAAGTCCTCCCGAACCGCAGGCTCGTGTGGCAGCATGTTGTAGCGGTACACCACGACCCAACGCAGAGTGATACTCGACGTTTTGCCCGTCACGGGTTCCTTCCGAGGCGTGATAGTGAGCCCGCAGATGCCGTACTGCGACGAAGACGACTCGGGCACAGGGTGCAGAGGGTCGTCCGTCACAGCGTCGATGTGGACCATTCCATGTGACGCCGTCAGCTCCGAGCACACGATGTTGTTCACAGTCGCTGGCAGCCCCGACCCATAGAAGGTCGATCGCCGATACACGACCTTAGACTCTGCGTCGTTCAGCCTCGTGCGGTTTGCATCGATTCCGAAGTGGCGCTTGAGCGACGTTGGGATTGCGGCGAAGTACGCCAGCACGGCAGCGTACACCTCCTCCAGCGAGGTATGCGGGATCTCGGAGATGAAGACGCTCGAGATGAGTGTGCAGTCCTGGCCACCAGTGATGTTGATCTGCGACAGCGGCATCACGGACTCCTCGGTGGCGTCTTGTCCCTCCATCGCCTTGTCGATGGCCAGCTGCGAGAACTTGTCGACGATAGACGGCAGCGTAGCGAGAGACCGCTCGTTGTGTGTCGTGAGCATTGTCTCGCGCTGCTGATGGTCACTCCCAAGTTGAGTGTCGAAATGCAGCGCCTCGAACATCTCGCTGCCGTTGGAGTGAAGAGGGGCGTGCAGGACGGCGGTCTGCAGCGTAGCGAACATCAGTTGCTGCTGTCGAACGAGCTGCTGGAGTTCGTTGTGCGCTCTCTCAGCCAAGTCAGCCGCGTATTTCTCTCGAGCTGAATGACGTGCCGTTGACAGAGTGCGCTCTTCGGGCAGCTCCTTCGACCACTTGGACTTCAAACCGTCGAGTTCTTCCTCCATGTTCGCTACTTGAGCTCTCAGCATCCGAAGCTCATGCGTGGCAGTAAGAGGGGCTTTGGTCGGGTCACGGGGTCGTCCACGCGAGCGACTGCATGTAGCTCCGGTTAGAGCCTGGATGAGTTCTTCATTCGTCTCGGGGACTTCACTCAACCGTCGACGTTTCTTGGGAGCTCTCGAGTCAGTAGCGCCCGGTTCGGGACAGCTTTGAGCTCTTCGGGGCGAGCCGAGCTTGGGTGGAGGGGGCATTAGGACTGCGTCGGTGGGACGGAGACTCATACAGTCAGTCGAACGTCGGAGGATACTGCACAGACGACGTCCAGTTAACCCGGTGGGGAAAGTCGAGGAATGTCGACTTGAGGTGCGCGCCCGGTCCGCGTGTCCACAACCCGCCACGCAAATCGTCAGCCAAGTGTTCGGCTGCTTGAAGAACGAACGAACAGGGAAGCGACTTGGGGGTGTAGCAGTGTTTCGTGTGCTTTGAATCGACGATTACTGTACATGTACCGTATGCTGTGGTCTGTCGCATTTGATTTCCAGCACACACACCCGCCATCTTCGGCGGACGCGAAATACTAGGTTAGGCACCGGCTGATTGCAGCGTGGACGCTGTTGTCTGGATACAGTACATTGTCCAGACTGCCTGCCAGTGGACAATGCAATGCTAAAAAGGCAGCACCATTCAGTGCCGCGTAGATGTGTGCTTTCGAGTGTCGTCTACTCTTACGATATTCGCTACATATATAACTTGGCCACCAAGTTATTCACGGCAGCACCAGAAAATGGTACACAAAGTTAGTCTACCTTTGATTAGTGTACAGCAGCTACCTAACGGACTTGTTTCCGTTTTGTTGAAATGCACGGCAACCACACGATGCTTGAGTGACAGATCGCGGAACCCTTCCTGTGGGGGGTAAAGCTGCCGTTGTTGCAGCAATGCCGCCCTGTCCTGCCTCAGAATGCGGTGCCGACCTACGGTACGTACAGTACAGTACAGTACCCAGTTTTATTGCTGGACCGGATCTCCGACATCGTGGGAGGGTGTCTTGCATAGCGTTCCGGCACTTTCAGCCTTAGCCAGAGTTTATTTTTAATTGTTGGTAGCTCTACCAGATACATGTAGACCTTCCTCTTTCTAGTTTTTCAAAATGCCGCTTTTATTCATCATGAAAGCTCGCAAGTTGACCAGCGGTTGTCATGCTGTGTTGTCGTCTAGAAGCATCCCACAAAAGGTCTTGTAAAGAAACACTAAGCGCTGCATCACCGCACTACATCTTTATGAAAATGCTATTAGAGGTGGGGTTCAGTACCCATGGATTCATTCAACTTTGCACCGGAATAAGGTGTAGTTCTGTACGACTCCAAGTACACTATACCAGGTACTGTATTTTCCTACCACAACACGCTAAACGCTTTGGCAACACGCCATGCTGCGGGCATTGAGCTTTGCGCGGTAAACTCCGGCGGAAACGCCACTGGACAACAAAGACTTCTGGTATCTCGACCACAGCTACATCTAAACTAAAAATACTTCTAGGGGCTTGCTTGCTGCTGCTCTTGGAGGTAGCCACACACAGCCGAGGTGATCAAGTCGCCGTTCAGGATCGGCCGGATACCTTCTAGCTCCTCCTTTATGGTCGGATCGTCTGGTAACAGATTGTAGCGGTAGACTACGAGCCAGCGCAGTGTCACCGACACCACCTTATCCGAGTCCGGTTCTTTGCGGGGCGTGATGGTGATCCCGTCGAGTCCGTACTGCACCAGGTCCTTCGAGGACACTGGATGCAGGGGGTCATCCGTGATAGCGTCGATGTGGAACATGCCGTAGGTCTGTGTCAGCTCCGAGCAGAGCACGTGATTCACTGACGCTGGGATGCCGCTCCCTTGGAGCTTCAGGCGCCAATACACCGCTGGGGAGTCCTCTTTATTGAGTCTCGTACACTTCGCGTCGACGCCAAAATGCCGCTTCATCCACGTCGGAATGATATCAAAGTATCTTGAAATGGCCTCGAACACCACCTTCAGCGAGGTGTGCGGGATCTCGGAGATAAACACACTAGAGATGAGCGTACAGTCTCCACAACCCGTGATATCGATCTGAGAGAGCGGCGTCACGGGTTTGTCCACATCCGCGCTCCTCCTCGTGACAACCTTCTTACTGATCGATCCTTGGACTAGTTTATCCACAAGTGAAGGAATCGTGGCTAGAGACCGAGTATGGTGCCTCATGAGCGCCTTCTCTCGATCCTCTGAATCCCACCCAAGGTGCGTGTCGAAATGAAGCGCCTTCAAGATATCCCTCCCGATCGACTGCAGTGGCGCATGCAGCAGCGCCGACTGCAGCGTCGCGAACATCAGTTGCTGCTGGAGAAGGACCTCCTGGAGCTCATTATGCGCGGCTTCAGTCTGATCCACGTCGTGCTTCTCGCGTGCCGAGCGTTGTGCGACGGCCAGCGTACGTGAGTCTGGGAGTTCTTTGGCCCATTTGAACTGCAACCCATGCAGTTCGTCTTCCATAGTCGCTACTTGAGCTCTTAAGCGGCGAATCTCCTGCGTGGCGCTGAGTGGGGCTGCGTTCGACACGCGGGGTCTGCCACGCGGACGCGTTTCCGGGGCTTGAGTGAAGCAGCGGATTAATTCATCGTGTGGTTTGTACCGGTCGAGGCCGCTTCTTGGAGTAGCTGTCGGGATCGGTATCGGGGTAGCTCTGGGACCTGAAGCTCGAGTCTCTATCGGGACGAGAAGCCATGGTGGGGGGCTAAAAGCTCTGCGTGGATGCCGAGACAATACTATAGTGAGGGGTGCCGGTCAATTGGAATTGTGATCTCACGCTGGCTGCAGAAAGAGAGAGAAAGGGTTGGCTATCAACCGAGCCTTGAGGCAGCTGTTCGCCTATCGACGGCATAAACTACCGACTGAGCTTGCGGCGGCGAGATCATAAGGACCTGAGGCGCTCAGGTGTTTCTGGTGCGTCGGCCAAGAGATTACAGATTCGCCAGGTATATGCAAGTGAACCGGAGCAATGCGACAACACTTTGGTGCATGTACACAAGCACTCTTCTACCTTGTCGAGCGTCGTTCCTTACGTTCGTGCGTCTACAGGTACAATCCCGCGAAAACGAGTCCACAAAGGCATGAAACCCCTTTTACACGCTTTGCTTGGTTATGATACTTAGTATCCATACCTGATGGAAAGCATCAACGCACACCCCTCGCGTTGTTTTAGAGAAGTCGAGGGTTGGAACTATCGGATTTACCTGGTAATTATCGATACATGTTTGCCAGAAATCGCCGTCTTCAACACACCAAACAGTACTTGTGCAATTGTGGTGTCCGATCGCAAGGCAAACAGTAATGCTCCGCCGCAACTTCAGCTGTTGCCGATGCAACTTGTGCTCTCTATCGCTGTTTATCAGGCAGCCCCTCTCACAACTCAATCCGCTGACAAATAGCCGGCCAGCTGGCTGAACCTGACGAAGAGCTTGGTGGTCGAGTACGTGCAGCAATGAAGCTTGATGAAGACCATAGAGGCCTTGGCAAAGAAATAGTGGTATGTACCGTACATGATAATATCATGTACGGTACAGATATTATCTTCCACACCGCAACTGCCGCAGAGTGCATGTTATCAATCCCTCTCAAAATTTGACTAAGATTGAAAAAGAGGCCTTGGCCTGGCCCTCGAAGAAAAACTCAACGGAAGCTCCAACGTTGTAACTACTGTATTGCGGTTTATTACGCCGCTATCTATCTAGCTTTCACGGATGCAGGCAGAGTTCTCCTGAAGGTAACTGCACACTGACGCAGTGATCAAGTCGCCGTTCAGAATTGGGCGGACGATCTCCAGGTCCGCCTTCAGCGCAGGGTCATTCGGCAACAGGTTGTAGCAATACACAGCCGCCCACCAGAGCGTGACCGACGTGAATTTTCCCATCCAGAATCCTTGCGAGGCGTAATTGTCAATCCGCAGATACCATACTGCAGCGGGCTGGCGATCGGAATTGGATTCAGGGGGTCATGTGTGATGGCATCCATGTGAAGCATTCCATGAGACGACGTGAGCTCGGAGCAAACGATGTGGTTCACAATGGCTGGCATTCCAACACCCTTGAGAGTCGACCTCCAGTAGATCGCCGGCGAGTCTGGCCTGTTGAGTCTCGTGTGCGTGGCGTCCACGCCAAAGTGGCGCTTCATCCACTTCGGGATGGAGTCGAAGAACGCCAACACGCCTGCGAACACCACCTCCATGGACGTGTGCGGGACCTCTGACATGAAGACGCTTGATACCAGAGTACAGTCCGCGCAGCCCGTAATCTCTAGCTGCGACAGAGGTGTCCTGAGCTCACCTCTCTCTGCGATTTCCTTCTTGATCGCCACTTCTGTGAGGTGATTCATGATCGATGGTATGGTGGTAAGAGCCCGTTCGTAGTGCGCCTTGAGCGTCTCCTCGCGGTCTGCCGAGTCACGACCGAGATGTGAAGCATCTCGTGGATGTCCTTCCCAATCGAGTGCAGCGGTGCTCGGAGAACTGCGCTCTGCAACATAGCGAAGAAAATCTGCTGCTCCAACAGCGTGCGCTGCAGTTCACTGCGAGTAGCCTCGGTCTGAATCGCCGCGGCCGCCAGTGTGCGTTCATCCGGTTGCGTCGACGACCACTTGAGCTTCAGATTGCGTAGCTGTTCTTCCATGGAGGCCACTTCCACGCGCAGCATCCGGAGCTCGTTTGCAGCGCTGACAGCTTGCTTCTTGGCTGTCTTCGGCTTGCTCTGTGGATTGGCTCCATTGAAGTTGACGATCGCGTCGTTATCGGAGTGAGACGACCGTCGACGCTTCTTGACGTCTTGATCCATGACATTAGCATTAGAAATACTCACCATCGAGCTCATTTCACGAAAGTCTGACGTCGCATTGACGCTTAGCGGGTAGACGCTCATGACGACCGCGTTGACAAGAATGTGTAGTTTTTCGGATGAGGCAAAATTGAGATGTGATCCTCGGTAGGAATGGCGATGATGGCAGCTGAACTTTTATTGCGTTGTTATAAGAACGAGCTTATCAGAACAAAAGACGCCAGCTCTTGTCATCAGATTATGAAGGAAGGCATGGCGTCTGTCAGTGAGAGAAAATAGCCGCAGACTGACCGGCATGAATCAAGCAGTTCTCCTGGTGCATGTCCTCAATGTAGCTGCACGCGGAAGCAGTCAAGCAATCGCAAATGCTCGCATGGCTCGCATCCTGTCTCTGAATGGGCAAAAGATTAAAAAAAACTCTAAAGCTGAAGTTAACGAGAAGTCAACTTTTGATTGGCTACACTTAACGCAATGATCGGAATGTCAAAGATCACTCACCGGTCAGTTGATCGCCATCGAAATCTGTGACGACCATTTCCTACTGTAGGCCCTCTCATCTCCTTCATTGTCTTCACTTCATTCATACTTGTTGTCGCCTTCTGAATCCCGCTTTTTATTCAATTTGACGAGGTGACACCGATTAAATCGCCAAACTACCAAGAGGTCGATTTTGAGCCCACCGCCAGTGTATTATACGTGTAACAGCGTACCGTAGATACTGTGCAAGCCATTTTGGAGATGTGGTAGACGCACTAGTATCTCAATACTTGGCAGATGCATTGTCTTTGAGAACGCAGACGGAAGAGAACTACATGTACCTACGAGGATACGGTACGCGGTACACACCACTTCAGCCTCGGACACTGATCTTAGTGCTTCAGTGCTACCGTAGCTAAGTGACCGAATGCGCGCGCTACCTGTACAGTACATACCACTGTTATGCTCATGATCTACGGCAAGCATTTAACACAGATGCCCAGCATCTTGGCATTGTGGCCCGTCACCACGGACTCCGTTGCACGGAGATCCAGTCTTACTCGTACACCACCAAATGCGTGCTTCAGCAACTCTGAGGCAGGACAGGCGTGTTTTATCCACATGGAAAGATCCCGCGATCTGCCATGATGACATCCTTTGCGGTACAGCTGCGACGTGGTTCGTTGCACGTTGCAACTCAATCGAGTGCTGTACAGTACTTAAGTAAAGCAGTTTACTTGTAGTGCCGTCGTCGCGCAGTGCGATGAAGCGAAGCGCCGCTCTAATACACGAAGCCCTTTTCCGTTTATCTCTGCCGTGAAAAGCAACAAGTAAGCGCTAGGCTTATCTGCAATCATGTCGGCTCACAGTGGACGCCACGCTGGGTTGTTAAATGCACAGCAATCAAAAGGCAACCTCGACTACAGCGATCATGTGGCGGTGTTGCCGTCGAGAGCTGCGATGCGTGGAGGGCTTGGGCGTGGTGTGACCCCTTCGCTGAAAAGCAGCCGGAGCACAAACTAACGAAAAGCCACCGAAAAGACCGCATCCTTCAAGCTGCCAAAACAGAGATCACCAACCCGATTTGCTCGTTCGGCTCTCCTTGGCCCGACACATGTACAATTTACTCGGAGCTCATTCCTCGATTTCGCCCGCCTCCCCAGCACTGCAGCAGCATGCAACTCTGCCCCACAGACCCAGTTCTCAAGGCTCTTCGGCTGAAAACGGACTCGCCTCGTCGGGCTCGAAGCTTTCCCGAACCAAGTTCAAACACTCGTGAGGTAAAAAGGTGTCGACGCTCGAGTGATGTTCCCGGTACCAATGAGGAGCTCTTGTTAGCCCTCACAGGGCCTAGAAGCCTCTCACGCGGGCGACCACGAGACCCCAACAACATCCCGCTTACAGCAGCGCATGAACTTCGGATGCTGAGGGCTCAAGTGGCGAGCATGGAGGAAGAGCTGGTAGGTCTGCAGTCCAAGTGGTCGAAGCAGCTACCTGAAGAGCGCGTTCGGGCTGCAGCTCTCCAATCAGCTCAAGAAAAGCACGCAACGGACCTAGCTGAGAGAGCGCACAAGGAACTCCAGCAGCTCCTTCGACAGCAGCAACTGATGTTCGCTACGCTGCAGACCGCCGTCCTGCACGCCCCTCTTCACTCCAACGGCAGCGAGATGTTCGAGGCGCTGCATTTCGACACTCAACTTGGGAGTGACCATCAGCAGCGCGAGACAATGCTCACGACACACAACGAGCGGTCTCTCGCTACGCTGCCGTCTATCGTCGACAAGTTCTCGCAGCTGGCCATCGACAAGGCGATGGAGGGGCAAAACGCCACCGAGGAGTCCGTGATGCCGCTGTCGCAGATCAACATCACTGGTGGCCAGGACTGCACACTCATCTCGAGCGTCTTTATCTCCGAGATCCCGCACACCTCGCTGGAGGAGGTGTACGCTGCCGTGCTGGCGTACTTCGCCGCAATCCCAACGTCGCTCAAGCGCCGCTTCGGACTCGATGCAAACCGCACGAGGCTGAACGACGCAGAGTCTAAGGTCGTGTATCGGCGATCGACCTTCAATGGCTCAGGGCTGCCAGCGACTGTGAACAACATCGTGTGCTCAGAGCTGGCGGCGTCACACGGAATGGTCCACATCGACGCTGTGACGGACGACCCTCTGCACCCTGTGCCCGAGTCGTCTTCGTCGCAGTACGGCATCTGCGGGCTCACTATCACGCCTCGGAAGGAGCCCGTGACGGGCAAAACGTCGAGTATCACGCTACGCTGGGTCGTGGTGTACTGCTACAACATGCTGCCATACGACCCTGCTATTCGGAGGGACTTGGAGATTATCCGACCCATTCTGAACGGTGACCTCCTCACTGCCTCCGTGTGCAGTCATATCCGCGAGCCGCAGACGCAGTAGTAATTTTCCAAGATCACCTTATAGTAAGCTGTAGAATTTTGTTGTATCAAATGATATCAAACGGTATTCAAGCCAAAGCTATTCAAACTGGCATTATCTCTTGAAAACTACTCGAATAGTTTGGTGCCAATACTGGCTGTACATGCACTCATGCTCTTCCAATGAAGGGCAAGCACTCAGGTACCATGTACTGTATTCATGAGGAAAGTGGGAACGAGCGGACCGCGAACCGTAAGCCTCAATGCCAATTTAGCGCGTAATACATGTACACGCGTGTAGCGGGTTACGGTTCATGACTGGAAAGGCACGATTGAAGGGAAACGCAACTCATCGAAGCAAGTGACGGCAACAACGGCATGCTTACCCCGCGGGAAGCTCGTACGATTTGACCGTTGTCATTTTACAGAGCTCAGCTGTAAGAAATCTTCACAGCTCTCAGAGCTGTGAAGATTTCTTACACGCTTGCCGCCGTGACAGTTCCGTCGCCACCGCAAGGTTTCGGGTCCACATCCGACTACAGTACTATTAATAATATACATGGGCTCTTTGGGTGTTGTCGATAGAACGGCGCTGTGTTCTCAATGGTAATCTTTGTCTTTGTCTGCAACACCTGCGGCCAGCTTTTAGCTTTAAAAACGGTTCACTCAAAGCTGCCGTACATCACGCTACAGTATTACGAGATGCTGTCGACGCAACTGAGGGCCATTCCTAACGGGATCAGGAGCGGAGCATGATCCGCATTTCATTGGCTACCGAAAATACATATGTTTCCTCGACGCTGATCCGGTGATATTTATCACTACTGACGTTGATTTCGTCGTACTTTATCGCTAGTGACCTTGAATTCAA
>JAIKVJ010004483.1:0-11370 GCA_024679225.1 Phytophthora pisi | reverse complement strand
ACTTCTGGTTCAACGTGTTCGGTATCTTCCTCTTCTACCCGATCCCGATCACTCGCAAACCGATTCTCGGCTGGGCGCGGTCACTGGCGTTCTTTAGTGCGTCGTGGCCGTTAACCGCTGTACTCTTCCTCGTGGTGCTATTCCTCGTCGCGCCGGGGATTCTCCTTGGCTTGGTGTACATTTGCACTGCCGACAGTGCCGTGGCTCAAGTCTTCGGGTGGATCATCGCGGCCGCTGTTGCAGCGGGTTTTGCTTTTGCATTGTTTTGGTACCATAAGAAGGGTGGTCGTGAGCTCTGGCACGGGTTCCTGGAGAAGAAGCGACTGGAACGCGAGATTCGTGAAGAGCGCCTACACTCGAGCCAAATCAACGAGAGTGTGTAGAGCACTAAAGCGTGGTCTGAAGCCACACTTTGCACTCGGCCTTTTTCACTTCAGCATGTTCTTTTCGTCCCAACCTAAGCCAAACAACAAGTTTTCTTTTCCACTTGCAACAGATTGCAGTATAGTGAACTTGCCTTGCATATCTCAGAACTAACTATTGATGGTTTACAGGACACGAGCTTCGACCATCTCTGCCCGTTTTGCCGGGGTGTGCTGAACTACAGAATTCGGGTTGTACCCGCTTAGGCTTCCCGACCGGAAAGCACGGACATCCACCGCGTCAAACCCTGCAATATTGTAAACACATCTTAGTAGGCCAAGAAAACTGCAAAGTAAGATGAGTGTTGTACCTAGTCGTCGTAGTTCTGCGTCGATGGCATCAAACTGAGGCATGGCCATCTCCAACGCCTCCTGATCAAGCTCTGCATATACCAAAACAGTATAAGCAAAACTCGGGATAGCGCAATATCATATCAAACTCTTCCACGCACCGACAGCAGCCTTATTCCCCGCGAGAAACCGCACACGCATGCTCATCTGGGGCTCCAGTCGGATGAGTTCACGCACGAAATCCTCCGCTTTCTCCACGCGATGCAAATGTTGCTGAAAACAAAACAAAACACCAACGTCAGCCGCATTTTTTTTAAAACCCATTATCCACGCTGTTTTTCACCTGAGTCGCCTCCACTCCAAATTGCAGCCTCGACCTCAAGCACGGCGACGCAGCTGCGTTCCAGTTGGGCAGCCCCAAGTACTTGGCCACATCCCGCACCTCCTGCTTCGTGAGCCCGCTCAACGGACTCACGACGTCAAACTCCGATGCAGCCACCAACCCTAAACAAGAATAACGATGCAAAATAATATTTGAGCCCCCCCCCCTCTTAAGCAAAAAATGCAAAAACTTACCAACTCTCGTGGGGTCCAATTGGTCGTCCGCGTTCGTGCCATTATACAGCACGGGCTTGACCTTCTCGTCGCCCATCTCCCCTCTTGCCTCCATTTGCAACTGTTGCATTTCTTGCCACGCAAATTCCGCCACTTGGTTCAGCGTCGAGTAGAGCGTGGTCTTGCAATAGTAGCAACTTTTGCCCTTGTTTACCACGTAGCCCTCCAGCTTGGCCTCCTGCGTCTGGCACTCCCACAACGGGACGCCAATGTGCGCGGCAACTTGCCTCGCCTGTTGCAGTTGCACGGCCGACAACGCGGCGGATCTGCCGATGCACGCGGCGCTCGTGGCCGGGAACACGCGGAACACCAGCGCCGCCGCCAGCGACGAGTCCACGCCCCCGGAGAAGGCCACCACGTTGTTCACGGGCAGCAACTTGCCCGGCAGCGACGCAGGCTGCGCCCCTCGGGCTGCAACAACCTGCAACAGACGATCAACTTTTGACGCGAACATGGTTAGGCTAGTGTTAACCGCGGCAAGAATTGCAAAATGAGACCCAAGTACGTCAGCAAGGTCTCTTGCTAAAAGATGAGTGGTTGAATATGCCTCATCATAGGTGCAAAGTAGGCTGTTTGCAAGGTCCCTTGCAAGCAGATTATGACAACCTCTCTAACTTATTAATATTTTTGCCAACTTGTTGCCATGTCGGCCTTCGGGTACCTGCTGGACCGCAGCGTGGGGCTGCCCACGCGCGACTACCGAGACAACCTTCACGCGCGCCAGTCGGCCGAGCTGCTGAGGCACGCGCCCTCCTCTGGCAACTTCATTTTCCGCCGGGGCATGCGCGTCTGGAGCCTCTCGCTGGACCCGATGGAGCAGCGGTACCTGCTGGTTGGCACCTCGCAGTCGCAACTTTTGCTTTTCGACCTCCTAACCCTAGACGAAGCCGATTTCCCAAGTAACCCTAATCCCTTTAACACCACCAACGTACTGGCTCCAGTATGCTGCGTGGGGGCCAAAACCCACAGTGTCTCCACCACCCAGTCCCTAACTTTTGGCATTTCCATGGTGGACTGGTACCCCGTGGACGCCGGGCTGTGCATCTCCAGCTCTTTGGACGAACATGTGAAAGTTTGGGACTCGGAAACTTTCTCCTGTGTCAGTACGTTGCCGTTACGCAGTAAAGTTTTCGGCGCCAAGTTCTCCCCCGTGGGCACCAGTCACGCTCTGATTGCCGCTGCAACGGGTAAAGGGGAAGTTCGACTCGTGGATATGGAGAGTGGGGCCACAGCGCACAGTTTATTGGGACACAAAGACGAAGTTTGGACGCTGGAGTGGTCTCCGGCCAATGAATTTTTACTTGCGTCCGGGTCCCGAGATGGCGAAATTCGGCTTTGGGATATCCGACGATCCGGTGCAACAGCGTGTTTGTTGTGTTTAAACCACGAGGGAAGGGCGAGTGTGCCGGAAAGGTCGAGTTTGTACACGAATGTGAAGAGGGAAAAACCATCTTCGTTGTCAATGGCGGCAACTGCAAGGAAACGACGACGTGTCGGCGGAGCGTCGGAAGCTCAGGCGAGAGATCGGGAGCGAGCAAGGACGAGAGTGGAGAAACACAACGAGAGGATGAAAATTACCGTGAATGGACAGAAACGGAATGATCCCCACGCGGCTGCGAGTGCGTCGTTGGCGGTGGCACACAACGGAGGAGTGACGAGTCTGGCCTACACCCCCGATGGGAGGTTCTTGCTGAGTAATGGCATGGATGAGAAGCTGAGGCTGTGGAACGCGACGACGGGCGAGCACCAGTTCATGAACTACGAAGGGGTGAGGAGAACGCAACCGCGCGCTGCGAGGAATGTGCAAATAGCGGTTGCTCAGGAAGCAGGGGCGTGGGAGAGCACACTGGTGTTCGTCCCGAACGGACAGGAGGGGGCACTGTCTTCGTATCGCGTCTTTGGAGACAGTGGCAAACCTGTGGGAAATGCCACCGCTCACTATGAGCAAGTTACGGCCTGCGTTTATCGGAAAACGACTCGAGAGCTCTACTCTGCAGGGGAAGATGGACTCATTATGAAGTGGAAGCCTCCGCCTGTGAATTTATATCCTAGGATGCTGGAAGACGATACCGACGAGGACAATGCTCAGAGGGGTGAATCAGATGGCGTTGCTGGTGCTGCTGTTGGTGATGAAGATGCCTGGAGTGACGATGATGACGATGACGAAGGACGTGGACACCAATTTGTTCCTCCAATTTTGCGAGATGATTATTGATTCCCGACCCCACATGATTATCGGCAATATTGAAAGTAGAGCCGCTAAACAAGTGTTCCCTTGCCGGTAAAAACGAGCTGATACTGTACATCTAGAGCGATTAGAAACGATCTACCAATACTATCGCAGGACCGAAAATCGCATGCGAATGAAGTTGAACTAAGTCATCGTATCATTGCAGAGTCGAATCACGTCAACGCAGGCCGGTTCAGCGTGTTCGGGTTGTTCAGGGCAACAGCATCGCTCGAGTTGCTGAGAACTTCTGCCATGGCGCACGTGAATGACCCCGTAAAGTATTGGTTGTGATGTGGTGTGGTCGATTGAGAGGAAATCGCGGATTCCACCAGAGTGATTGATTGTTTTTTTTTTAAATTTCCTGCAAAACCTCCTCTCACTTCATCTTTTCCCCTGAAAAAATACCCGGAGATATGAAGCTCACTGAATCTGAGGTGCGGCTCTGCTGTGGCGTTTTCACACAGGGAAGCTTGTTCTCCGTAGTAGTTGAGCGCGCCGTAAGAGTGGAAAAACTTCGGGATGCGATTGCTCGCGTGGTTGGTGCTCGCTCGCATCTCCTGACCCTCCGCTTGGCATGGAAGGAGACAGAAGGGTGGCTGAAACACTGCGACGGCCTAAGAACCAGCTTGATGAACGGAGTTGACACGAGCTATGCAGAGATGAGTCCCATCTGTCGTCTCTTTCGTGGTGACCATGGGGGTGTTGGATACTTTGCATCGGACTTCACGCCGTGTGATGGGGAGGTCCACGTGCTGGTCGAACTTCCATCTTCGGCGACATTTGACGTACTTTCGACTCAGAGAAGACTCAAGTACAACAATGTGATCGCAAGTTATCTCAATTTGGGCTACGTTTCCAGTACACCGGCCAGCGACTGGTTCCCTGAGAAAATGGACAACCTCTCCGTAAGTGGAACTAATGAAGGCGAAGAAACATCATACAGCTTCCTCAAGATGACGGGCTTCCCACCACTAGCGCACCCAGCTACCAATTCACCGACAATTCTGGAAAGACCTTGCTATCAGACAATTTTGGTGAACTGATGAAAGAGATCAAGCAGTCGCTCGGACATCACGACAAGAACTTGGTGGTGACGGGAAACCCGGGAATCGGCAACAGCCGATTTTACGTTTACTGCGCGTTTCGATTGATTCGAGGGCTTGTGGACGGGGAGATGAAGGCGCGCAAGTACACTTTAGTGCTCAATTTCGGGGAAAGGTACCACACATACTCGTGGAGCGAGAAAGTGTTCGTAAGTATTGAAGGCAAGGCGGTGCTACAGCTTCAAGACAGCGCCAATGTCCTACGTTTAGTGGAGGCTAGATCGTCGACGCTTGTTGGCTGGAACGGTGTGTCGATTCTTTTCACGTCGCCAGCGCTCGACGAACTAAGCGATTACACGAAAGGCCTGAACTCGATGTCATTTATCTGCCCCATGTGGACACTGGCCGAGTTATGGGCGTGTAATTCGATCTTGGATGAGGCACAAAGACTGTCAGATGACGAATTGTAGTCCAGGTTTTCGAAGTGGGGCGGGAATCCGAGATTTGTTTTTGACGAGAGTCAGGTGGCGGTAAAGGCAAAGGTTGCGTCGGCAATTCAGGCTTCTGTTGCTCGAGACGCCACAACTTCCTTACACAAGAGCAATCCGATAAGGGCTGAGGGCTGACAACTACATCCAATTTGTGGTCGCGATGGACCCCACCTCCCCTGATTATTAGATTTCATCCGAGTTGGAGTTCCAAAAGAACCCGTCTCGTGGACATGATGCCATGCCGGAAGCTGTGCTGACCAGCCACCTTTGAGTGCAAAGAAGAATACTGTCAGCAAACGGAAACGTGTTGACAACGCGGAGGCGGCACTATCAAGCCGATACACCAGGAGCTCCGCTATGATAGCTTACCCGAAAGACGTAACTCTCGGGGCGTCGCCGGCTCAAGAGGACAAAATATTGCCATCGCCCAGCTTAGCAGGCTCTCTATGCGTCGAGATGTTGGGTAATCTACCCCGATCGAAAATTAAACATAAGAATACATTCATCTCTTCTTGCTCTATGCACGTCCTTGTATGGCCGACTGCAGTTAGTTCTCACTATCAATCAATCCGTCATTGCGAGATGCCATCTTGGCCCAGAACCGTATTGAAAAATATAGGTCAGAGATTGACATTAACTTACGGAGCCGTTAACCACGAAGCTGATCGATCTACTCGACCGACGTTGTGTTGTGCTGCTCACAAGCCCACCAGTGACGGGGAAAACCGTGTTGACGAAGTTGGTATGCGATGCGGTGGCGAAGAGAGCTCGGGAGCAGAAGAGAATGTTGAGCGCTGACGCAGTGGCGTCGAACACGATTCGCAGTGTCGAGAGCTTCAACTGAGTTGCAGTGCCAGCCGTGGGCTATTGAAGATCAGACACCGACTCGCGGCATCATCTGAGCCAATGTCTAGGGACATCATGTGAGATGCGAGAGACTACCAGCTTGGCAGCAGAGTCACCAAGGACGCTCTTGGGTATATGTAGCAGAGCGCAGGCACGCTGCAGCTCGTTTGGATTTTCCTAGTATCGCTAAGCCCTGCTCAATCACTTTTCATTTCTCCTCTTCGGGCACAAGTCCTCTCTCCTACCCTACTTCGCTTCGCTCGCCGCCGCATTCCTCGCCAACGACCTTCCAACAGGTTATGATGTCTGCGATGGCCGCGACGTTCACGACCAAGCAGAAACAGTTCAGTGGAGTGGAACCGGGTTCCCAGCGTGGGGTGCCCAGGTGAAGCTGGTGCTGGAGATCAAGGGGCTCTGGGTGGCTATCCAGATGCCCATGCCCACGGAGCACGAGCTGAAGCTCGAGCGAGATGCTGCTGTGGCAGCAGGAGGTGGAACGTCACTGGCGTCGGGGACGCCACCGTCGTCGGGGACGACACCTGTAGCTGGAGCAGTCGTGGTACCGGCTGTGGCGTCGGCTACGCCGTTGCATGATCGCATGATCAAACAGAAGATGGCTGCGTCGATTATCCTCGCTGTGCTGAGCGAGAAGCTGGCTGCTGAAGCGACCACCCGCTAACTATGCCGCGGCACCTGCTCATGACCTACAACGTCAAGTGCAGTGCTAGTGTTGGTGCGGCGAAGCGCGAGTACATCGGGTTGTATCTCGACGGTGATTCGTCTATGATCGACCACATCAAGAACACGAGACGTGTGCTGGACGAGCTGCAGGAGCAGCACGTGGTCATCCCTGACGAGGAGAAGCGTCAGAACTTCATGCAAAGTCTCTGCCCTGCGTGGAACGGCTTCGTCGGCGTTCACGAGTCGTGCGGCACGTTTGAGATGATGATTCAACGGTGCCAGGCCGAAGCCGTCCGCCGAGAACAGCAGAAGCACCGGCGTGGTTCTGGGGGCTCGACTGCTGCCAAGTCGACTGCTGCCTTCGGTGCTGAGCAAGCAGCGGGAAAGCAGAAAGCGGCCAAGTCCAAGAAGAAAAAGGACATGGGCAAGGTGAAGTGCTACAACTGCGGCTAGATGGGCCACTTTGCCCGGGACTGCAAAAACGAGCGAACGCCGCCGAGGGCCGAAGCGGCGAGCATGGCGTTCACTGTGATAGACGCGTCCGAGGACAACAAGAGGGGCTGGATCGTGGACAGCGGCGCCACGAGCCACATGACCGGCCATCTCGACAACTTGACCGATGTGTGCACGCTCGCGGAGCCTCGCGTGCTAACGGTAGCGTCGGGGGACAGCTTAGTGGCTACGGCAATTGGCCAAGCACCATTGCTGAAGAACGGGCGAGAAGTCTGTGTACTGCAAGAAGTACTATTTGTGAGGGGGCTCGCTCGCAACCTGGTGTCGGTGGCTGCCGCGTCGCGTCGTGGCATGACGGTCGAGTTCAAGGGTACGTCGTGTGTGATTCGCTCGCCCAGTGGGTTACGCTGCTCGCATCCCGAGAAGGCCCCGATGTATGTGGTGGAAGCGGTGAGCGGAGTGGTGGAGCACGCCGCCATGATGACGACGGAGACGCCACACATTGCGACATGGCATTGTCGACTCGGCCACCTGAACACACGTAGCGTGCACGAGCTGCTAGAGGATCTGAAGCTCCCGTGGCAAGGCACTATCAGCCAGTCGTGTCCGACGTGTGTGAGTGGCAAGCTCACCCAAAAGCCATTTGCAGTGAAGCCCAAGCGCGTTCTGAAGAAGAACCAAATGCTGCTCGCAATCGACTATGTGGGGCCGATGAATGTGACCGCTCGTGATGGCTACACAGGTATGGCCAACATCGTTGTGGGGTCATTTCATCTGGATATGGTGTACCCGCTGCGAGAGAAGAGCTCCCGCGCGCAGCTAGAAGCAGTGAAGGACTGTAATGCGAAGCTGAAGGCGTATGCGCCCAGTCACCGTGTCGTAGTTATCAAGTCCGACAACGCGGCCGAGTACGTGGGCGGGGAATTCGCCGCCTTCTGCGACAAGCATGAGATCGTGCAGGAGTTCTCCACGCCCTATACTCCTCAGCAGAACGGAAAAGTGGAGCGAGGAAACCGCGTTGTCGTGGAGATGGCCCGCTCCATGATGCTCGGGGCAAACTTGCCCATGGCCTACTGGGCGGACGCTGTGGTGTGCGCTGCGTACGTGCGGAAACGCTGTCCGACGAAGGTGCTCGACGGAAAGACGCCGATGGAGGCTCTGCTTGGCTCGCCTCCCGACATTTGCAACTTGGGTGTCTTTGGCTGCAAGGTGCAAGCGTTAGTGCCGAAGGAGCATCGGAAGAAGCTGGACGCCAAGACTCGCAACGGCATCTTCATTGGCTACGCTACAGGTGGCGCGTACCTCGTACACATTCCGCATCATGGGACTGGCGAGACAATTACGGCGCGCACTGTAGTTTTCTACGAGGACCAGTTCCTGCCCCCATGCCATGAAGATGAAATCACGATCAACACGCAGCTGGCGATGGTGGAGCAGGATCTGGTGGAGCGCACAAATCGCCAGTTGCGGCTCGAAGCCATTCCTGAAGAGGTCGAGGATGTGAACATGACTCCAGCCGAGTTAGAGACGCCGGCGCAGCCACCCACGGGCTCGGAGCCAGTGGGAGTCGCCCGCCAGCAGGCTCGCTTGAGAGGAGACCCGCGGCAGGAAAAGGCTGTGCCGCCTCCACGTCGCTTTACCAGGATGATGAAGCCGAGTCAGCGCCGCATCGACAACGAAGAATCGCACCTATCGCTGGCAGAAGTCTGCGACTACATCGAAGAGGACGTGGCACCTGCTGTATTTGACGGCACCAATGCGGCGGATAGGTTCATGTACAGGCTCACGACTCCAAGCGACGTGGAGATTTGGGCTCTGACTGTTGACCCAATCAGCGTCTTCGACGTCCGTCGCAGTGAGCATCGGGGCGAGTGGGAGCAGGCATTGGAGGACGAGATCCAGAGTTTGATCGCGAACGGGACATTCGTCGAGGTCCTGTTACCTGCGGGACGCAAAGCCATCAAGTCCAAGTGGGTTTTTAAGGCAAGACCAACCCCGATGGGAGTCTCGACAAGTACAAGGTGCGTGTGGTAGCTAAAGGGTTCATCCAGCGCTATGGAGACGACTACACGGCGACCTTCAGTCCTGTAGCTCGCCACAGTACCATCCGCCTCGTTCTGGCTGTTGCAGTTGCAGCGGCGCATGAAGCGCCTGCAGCTCGACATCAAAACAGCGTTCCTCAACTCGGAATTGCAGGAGGAGCTGTACATGGAGCCGGTGGAGGGCTACGAGAACAGCGACGGATACGTGTGGCTTCTACTCCGCGCGCTGTACGGGCTTAAACAGGCCTCGAGGGCGTGGTATGAGAACCTGACCGCATTCCTGCTGAGCTTCGGCTTCACACAAGGCAAGGCCGACACCTGCTTGTTCGTGAAGGTCGATGGTGAGGACCTCATGATTGTGCTCGTCTACGTTGACGATAATCTGGTGTTTGGGACGGACGACGACGCGTTGGCGGTATTCAAGCTCGCTGTTGAGGCTGCCTACGAAGTCAACCACTTTGACGATGTGAACTACTTTTTGGGATTGGAGATGCAATGGTCTGCAGCTGGGGACGAAGTCTGCGTTAGCCAGACTAAGTACGCGTGCACCATTCTCGAACGGTCCGCCAAAGACAAGTGCCACCCGTCGCCAACGCCAATGATGGAGCACCACAGGAACCAGCTGTTCGAAGTGCAGGACTCGTGTGACTTCAAGCCCCGGCCGGCGCTCGGCGCTCTGCTGTATTTGTCGGTGTTGACAAGGCCTGACCTGTCGACGGCTGTGCGCCTGCTTGCTCAAGAAACGGAGAGTCCGACGCCAGCTTTGCAGCAGGGTGTCGACCGTGCATTCCGGTACCTAAATGGTACACGCGACTACGGGCTTCGCTTCAGCGGACACAGTGACACCGACAGTGAAGGGCTGGTTGTCTACTGTGATGCTGCATTCGGTGTCGAGAGGGAGCGAAAATCCTCGACTGGATACGCTGTCTACTACAATGGCAATCTGATTGACTGGGGCTCCAAGAAGCAGACGATGGTGCCTCTATCATCTACTGAAGCGGAGTACATCGCCATGGCATCGGGAGTTCAGGAATGTTTTGGGCTCATGATGGTGCTGAAAGACGTTGACGTGGAGGTCGGCGAAATTGTTGTTATGGATGACAACCAGGGCGCGCAGCACCTGGCGGATACCAAGGGTGTGTCAAAGTTAGTATCTCAAATAGTGGCATGAATACCCAATCTAGCACAATATGACTAAGATCACAAACTGTGTACTAGCACTGTAAGTTTGTGTACGGGTACATATACCCTGTAAGTTCTGTTTGATCATGTTTAAGAGGACACCAATGGTTGGCACCGAAGCCGCCACCCCTGGTGTCCGACACTTTCTTTAAATTCAACACAACTTCTTTTTCATCTTCCTACTCAAGTCTTCTTCGTCTTCGACCTCAAGTCTCACCCCGCAACAGGTCTTGAGCCCTACGCAAGCCTCGCCCGCCAACGACCGCGACTTTCCTCGCCTGAACGGCAAGAATTTCATCATCTGGAAGACCCGTGTCACCGCAGCTCTCGACGGCAAGAACCTCCTCGGCTTCGTCACTCACGCAGACTACGCTGGGGACTCGGACGTCGACCTCGGCGAAGACGAAGAGCTCACCCGGCCTGCCATCCGGACATCCACGGTGTGGCCAAGCCCGACTCGCCGCAAGACTCCTCGTCAAGTGAGGCCTCTGATGGCAGCTCGGATGATTCCGCCGGAGACGACGGCGATGTGGACATGGAGAAGGAAAAACCTCCCGTGGTCCTGTCCTTCACTGCCCAGAAGAAGCTGGAGTTGGACCAAGCTGAGAAGCTGAAGGCCAAGAGCCGACAGCTGAGCGCAAGAAGCTACGCCACATGGAAGCGAAAGCCAAGGCGTTCCTGATCAAGACCATTGACGACCAACACGTCCGCATGGTCAAGGAAAAGACTACGGCGTATGAGATCTATCAGACTCTCTGTAGCAAGTACGAGGGTGCAGCCATCCACGGCGACCCGTACTTCATCCAGTCGTACCTGATGGCACTGAAGTACAAGGAAGGAAGCGACCTCACTTCATTCATCTACGGCCTGGAGGAAGCAATGACGGCAGCCGCTCATTCAACCAACAGCGTGCTCAGCGACGAGCAAAAATCGCTCTATCTGTATCATTCTCTGCCGACGGACTGGAAGCCCGACCTAGCAGTCTGGAAGGGTAGCAAGAAGAACATTCCGTACGCCGACCTCAAGCGCAACATTGAGACCAAGGTCCAGAACGAACTTGCGCGCAATCGCTAC
>JAIKVJ010004482.1:0-11481 GCA_024679225.1 Phytophthora pisi | reverse complement strand
ATTTGCCCAATCTTGTCTATATTGGTACATTCTGGCGGGTGCCCGATTTATAGATACCATTTCTCGGGCTGCGAGGTGCGGTCGCCGAAGCCGCCCACAAGGGCCATCTACCAGTGCTGCAGCTGCTGCTGGAGAAGGACGCGGTTCGTGGGTGTCCACACAAGTTGGACAGACTGGAGGTGGAGGACAACGAGTGGAAGGACAGCGCTGCCGAGATGTCCCCCGACTGGCGCGGCCGGCAGACCTTCCGATAATACCGCTTTAAATTTATTGCTTTGAGCACTAACAATAAGTAACTGTTTCAAACCCACATCATCGTAAAAATAAATTATTGGACGGCAACTGCCAATAGTGGCGCAATACTAAATCGCCGAAAGTGGCCGAGTTAATCGTATTTTCAGACTTAAGCAAAGTGAGCTACATCGAGGTATACACAAGATGCTAATAGAGAAGAATTCTACGCAAATTTGGTATAGGACGAATGAATTTTATCGTCTAAAAAGCGTTGGTATCCGTTATATCCGCTATTTGTGATGGTAGTGAAAATAAATAATTGTACTTCCCGCAAACCAGTCAGAATAAGTTATTGTCAGTATACAATACCGTAAAAATTGCAATACAGTTATTTATTCGGAGGGTCTGGCGGCCGGGCAATGTGGTCCGCTGGGGAGGCCGCTTCTCTCGGGCAAGATCGATGTGGCCCGGTGGCTGTACGACCACACGCCGCACCAGATCAGCGAAGAGGCCTTCAAAAAATCCCTTATTCTGGGCATTTTTTCGAGATAGGATTTGGCGCGATTGCCCGAAATAACTCGAAATGCCCAATTTATAGATGCCTGTGAGCGTGACCGGCTGCAACTCGTAGAACTGATAACGGTAATAGTATGGCTCGGAGCGCTGGAAGTTGCAGAGTCCGGTCTGGCGTCGGCGCTGACGCAGCTGCGCTCCCAGATCCAGTCGAGCAATCGGGTGGACCCGAGCTTGCAGGCCTCGGTCAGCGACAGGTTCGGGTCGGGGCCGAGGAAATCCGACACGAGCGGCGCCAGGTGCGGCAGCGCGGAGTGCAGAGCGGGGTGGTGGCTCAGCACCCACGACGCGGAGCTGCATATTGCGCGCTGGAAGGGTGCAATGCTGGCGGGGAAATGGTTGATGGAGATTTGATCTGGCCAATGCTGCACCATGATCAGCTGCGAGAAAACGAAGAATGAACGGCCACCGCACTGAACAACGAATCGTCGGGCTCTTGCCCATGGCCTGCGAGCAGTTTCGAGAACCTCGTAAAGGTCCAAACTGAAGCTTGGGTCCGGGAATCGATCACATGAGTATGGGTTACTTGGAATGTTTCCCCCCGGAGGCAGACCCACAGCTCGCGCGAATCGAACGTCACCATTGTCTGAGGTCCAACCACCGGCACGGGATCGAGCTCGGGCAACGGAAGAGCTTCGTCGTTGCCGTACGGCTCCACCCTGAACAGTTTGTAGTCGGCAGTCGCCAAACGATCGGTGACTTTCACGCACAGGATGTACCGCATGCCTGGAAACTGTGCCCACTCCGCAGCCTTCCAGTCGAGCATTCCTGCGCCATATCCCCAGCTGCGCCACTTCCCAACCTAGATGATGAGCGTGTACCAGGACAGATAGTCTTGAACACCAGGGGGAAACGGAGCTCCCATGAAGTTTGCTGGACCATAGCCATCGTCAGGCTCATAGTCGGGTAGGTCGGGCAGGCCCGGGATAACGGCTGAGCCCCAGGCCGTCATGTACGCGTCGAAGCCACGTTGGGCCAACAAAGCGTGCTCGACTTCTCGACGGAAGCATTCGCGCTCTTGACTCGACGGCTCCACGATGTAGATGGTGCCTTCGATCCACTCACAGCGGCTTCGATTTCAGCGCTTGGTTGTCGCTGTCCAGATAGTCTCTCCAGTCGTCCTTCGTCGCCTTGCAAACGGGAATGATTCGCGTCTCGCGCTCTTGAGCCAAGTTGATCCGGCGGAACTCGCTATTGATGCGTGCCACAACCATGTTACTGCGTCGGCGTTTGGTTGGGTAATGAATGAGTACGGCAACGTCTCTGGGAGGTGCTGGGAATGGAAAATGACTGGCGAATATCTGAATTGAAAGACTGCCTTTCACCACTTAAATGGGTCTACTGAGGGGAACCCCCCAGCCACTCTCCACTGGGCAAGTTTCACTGTAAAAGTCGAGAGGCGAAGACAACAACAGCCGTGCAAAAAAGTCTTAAAGCTAATTCTCGTAGCTTATCAATACTAGTGAATGCCACATTTTACTTCGATCATCAACAAACACCCACAACATCGCAAAAGAAAACAAAATTCTTCTCCGCACTTACAGCCACTTCTTGTAGTACTTGAAAAACGCGATCGTCGCCAGTGCGATGAAGAGAACGACCCCCCACCAGATGTAGTACCCGTTGTGGTACTCAAGTTCCGGCATATTCGTGAAATTCATGCCGTACAGACCGGTCAGAAACTGCGCCGGCAGGAAAATCGCCGCCACCAGCGCTAGGATGTAGCTCACGTCGTTCTGCTGCGCAGCCCTTGCGTTGTGGAAGTCATCGATGAGGCTGCGACAACGATCCAGGTGCCGCTCGCAGTCCTCCTCGATGGTAGTGATGTGGTCCAGCACGTCGCGGAAGTACCGCAGCGTCTCGCCCTCGAACTCATCCGACTCCGAGAGCTGGATGACGACCTCGCTCATGGGTTTGCACAGGACCTGCAGCCCCTTGATCTGCTTGGAGCAGCTCGCGAGCCGGCTCACGTCGAAGTAGCGCGGGTCCAGACTCAGCAGCCGCTCGAGCATGATCAACTTCGAGCCAAACGTGTGCGTGATGGGCGTCAACTCGTCCACACAAACGTCCACGATGGTGTAAACCAGGAACGCCGTGTCGTGCTGACGGACCTTGGAGTACGACGTGTCCAGTCGCTGTTTTAGCGTCGACCAGAGGGTGGTCGACTGTTCCTGGACGCTGATCAGTACGTCCTCCATGATGTACATACTGAGCTGCTGCGGTGCGGTAATGACGCAGCCAATGTTGAGCTGGTCCAGCCGCTCCTCTAGCTCCTTCTTCGTCATACTCTCGAAGGGCGACACATCGTCGTCCTGCACGTAGAGCGAGGCGCGATACATGCTCTGGTACTTCTTCACCATGGCCACGTCCCGCGCGTGAACAGTCTGCAGAATCAGCGACGAGTGCTCGTCGTACTCCTCGTACTTGGGCCGCTCCACGTCCGCGTCTAGCGTGTCTTCTACAGCCAGTGGGTGGAGTCGGTACCGCACCGACAGTCGTCGAATCAGCAGAGGATCAATCCCCTCGACGTTAATCCAGCGCACAGACGCCCAGCCTGGCATGGTCGAGTAGATGAACTTCTGCACTTGGTCGATCGGGTACACACTGCGAATGCGATCCGGCGAGTACTCGATGGATCCAAGCTTGGCTCGACCGGGCCTCCCGCGCTTCACGTGGGTGTACTCGGGTGGCATGTTGCGCAGGAAATCTTTGTTGAAGAGCTGCGCCAGTTTGATTTCCTGGATAGCGAAGAGAAACTCCTGGTACGTGATGCCTCCGCTCTTGTCGTCGTCCACCTTGTCGATGAACGCGTGGAACTGCTCGTCGTCGTCGCACGCAATCCCCATCGCCTCCAAACCGCAGCGAAATCCCTCGTACGACACCATCCCATTGTCTATCAAGCAATAAAAAAATCAAGGACATCAATACCAACCACCACAACATAATAGAATTTACAAAAGCCAACCTCCAGGGTTGAACAGTGAGAACAACTTGGTCATCTTGGCTGTCGTGAGGTCATA
Organism: Phytophthora pisi; assembly: GCA_024679225.1. Taxonomy (NCBI): domain Eukaryota; phylum Oomycota; class Peronosporomycetes; order Peronosporales; family Peronosporaceae; genus Phytophthora; species Phytophthora pisi. Next base: position 7,654 of record JAIKVJ010004482.1, on the reverse strand, counting down.
GTGCGGGTCCATGAGCGGCATATCGTCGGTCTCGTCCACCGCCCCGAGACTGTCGGACCAGTCCACCGAGTTCGAGTCTCTGGCGATAGGCTCGATGGACCCAATGGCCATCAGCTGCAAGATGTTCTTCCCGTGCAGCAGCGTCGGCATGGACGTCGTCCTCTTGCTATTGCTGGTGGTGGTCGAAATTGTTTCCGCCGTCGAGATGGACCCTTCTCGAGCAGGAAATGGACCCTTCGACGTCGGTTTCAATTGACCGAAGGCACCAGGAACCGCACTGGCGACACTGTCGCTCACCGTGCGACGCAGGCACAAGCTCCCGTCGAAGCGCACGCCGTCGTCCGACGCCCAGTCCACGGGCTGGTAGCTGGTCGAGATCTCGGACGGAAACCGGCGCCACGGGCGACGCGCGCCGCCGTTAACTGGAGGCCGCGCGTTGGGCGCGCGCGGGGGCGAAGGGGACGAACTGCCGTCCACCGCGACGATGGAGACGTGGTCCTGGTCGTCCATGAGCTGGAAGGAGGCGGCGGACGCGTCGGTCATTCGACTGCTGAAGTGTCGGAATTGATGGGGAAGCCTTCAAACCCCTCTCGAAAGTGATCGTAAACTGAAAAATTGTATCGGAATATTTGATTAGCGAAATGTTGTTACAGGACGAGCAAGATAAAAAAAAACTTTTTTTACGTCAAGGAGGTAACAAGAAGTATCACTGACACTGCAAGAACGAAACTTACGTGTTATGCTTATAGATGAGAGCCATGCATTAACATTGAAGTGTTTGAGTTCAATCTGACAGTTTATGACATCGACTTGGGACGAGGTAACTAAGTATCATTTCGCTGCCACGACACGATGCCGAGCATTTCCTGTGCGGTAGTTGGCGCTGCCGGATCGAGTCTGGTGGCCGTTGACGCGCCACCTACGTCGACCGTGAGAGAAGTGTCCGTCCTACTCAAGGCTCGCAGCCCGCTAGCATTTCAAGACGTACACCCGTCAAAGATCAGAATGTTCAGAACAGGTCCACGGGGCACATACATCTCCAGCGCGTCTTTCGAGCTCGGTCTTCTATCAGATTTCCTTGAGGCGGGAGAGTTCAAGTGGGCGAGTGAGTACATTTTGTCGGACTGGGACGAGCTGCATCACGAGGAGAACACCGGGAACGCGCTCCCGCCTGCTACTGGAGGAATCCAAGCCACGTCAGTCCAACTTGTGGCGCTGGTTCCGGTCAGGAAAGTCTCCTGCGCTTGTGGTCACGACGTATTCGGGGTCGTTATCAACGAGAGTGCAGCTGTCGCCGAGCTCAAGGATGAAATTCACAATAGGATGGCTGGAATGGTCAAGCTTGTCAAGGCGAGCACTAGACATTCACAGTTAAAGCGTGGCGAAGTGACGGGGCGACATACTCTTCAGGTCGCGAATTTCCTGCGCGCTCTAGCTGCAAGTGACGAGATTGACCCATCGCGCACGATTCGGGCCGTGTTTGGAGACCGAGGGAGCCGCGAGTGCGTTGACGTGCTCATTGTTCCCTACAATGTCGTTATCTAACCGATCCGTACGGTGCCACTGAGCGAAGGAAGGCGCCCGCAGCGATAAGTACTGAAGCGCATGCGTTTGCGTATTAGGGAGGGAAACGTGATCGAAGTAGATAAGTATTTTTTTTCAATGCGTGGATTCCAATAAAGTATCGTTGTTTGTCCTACCTCCTAAGCGCGTCAAAAAATCTAGCACGCTCCAATAACTTTTCGCTACGCCTACTGTACAGCCTCCAGGTCGAGCTGGATGCACCTGCGAATAGAAACTGAGAAAAACTAGTTTTCGATTGCTAATAAGGAAAACGCACGACAGTTTGGGATCATGCAGATCGGATTCGCGGCTATTTTGAGGGCCACAAAATAGAAGTTGAAGCACTGTGCGAGTTCATTTTTAACGCAAGCACTCGAATCAGCCCATCATTCTTCAATTTCCACCAACCGAAGCAGTTTACATACACTCTCACCTTCACTGCACTGAGCATGAAACTTCGACTTCGCCTCGGGTCCCGCACGTTCTCAAGGAGTGACACGATGGACGATGCGACGCCAAACAGTAGCGATTGCTCTCCGAGGCGCGTCGATGTGGCGAGAGAATGCGTCGCTACGATCCGGGAGCTGCACCGCCAACTACAGACCATCGAGAGCAAACTTCAATGCGACTACGTTGCCGCTGTACAAGATGCTCGCGGCCATTTCGAGACTACAGTTGGCGACTTTCTGGAAAACTTAGACCAGTATCAACGCAAATCGTCGCTTCGTGCTTCTATCGACTCCAAAACTGAGGAATCTCAAGAATCCACAGCAGTGAATCAGTCGATACTCGCTCCTGAACTGCAAACGCTTCCAAGTAGAATTCTGGCGTCGAATCAGATAGAAAGCATCGTTACGGAGCCTATCCATCACGATATACCTGGGCCGGAGCGTTCGATATCTTTCACAGCATTGCCCTCGGACGATGAAGTCATCAACAAGACGCTCATACCTCGTGAGGAGGTGGTTGTCCATGAGTTTCTAAGTGGCGGGGCGTTCGGGGCAGTGTACAGAGGAACCTTCGACGGCAAACCCGTAGCTGTCAAGGTAATGAGCAATCCAAGTGCATTCATCAAGGAGGTTAAGCTAGCAGCAACGATGAGCCATCCGAACATTGTCCAGTTCATCGGAGTCGTGTTACACTCGAACAAAGTCTTCTGCTCCGTCATGGAGCTCATGGATGGGGGCGACCTGAGGGGACTCATGGACAAGTACCAGGAGATCGACCACCCGGCAGGCTTCGACTTTACCAAGATCAAAATCGCCTTCCATGTGGCTCGTGCTCTCACGTATTTACACTCTCGCGACGCTCCTGTGATTCATCGCGACCTCAAGTCGAAGAACATACTGCTAAACCAAGCGCTGGACGCAAAGTTGACCGACTTTGGTGTGTCTAGAGAACGCGTTGTTGGTCCGATGACAGCGGACGTGGGGTCGTCGCTGTGGATGGCGCCCGAGGTGATGGTCGGACAGCCTTATGACGAGAAGGCCGACATGTTCTCGTTCGGGGTTGTGCTGTCCGAGCTCTCGACGCACTTGAAGCCTTACGCCCACGCAAAGGTGCGACCTGGAGCCAACCCTCAGTTGGTCGTTCTTCGCCGCGTTGCTATGGGAGAGCTGAGCGTCAAGTTCTCGGAGGACGGACCGCAGACGATTGCCAGGCTGGGCCTCGCTTGTGTGTCCATGAACATCAAGAAGCGACCCACAGCAGTCGAAGCCATGCACGCACTGCATTCAGCTCTGATACAGGAAGCATGAACGAATCATGCCGCGAACACTGCAAAGTCTCGTCCGTTTGGTTTGCACCAAGGAAACATTAATGAAAGTTGCAAAAATTGTTTTGAAATTTGAGAGAAAAAACTAAGTTTTCAATAAAATAAAGTATTTGGTCGACACCTCTCACTTCGACAAGTTTTAAGGCCATCGCAGTGGCCCGCATCAACCGCGAATTCGCTGGAGTCGACTTGGCCCGTGAGCGCGAGGTTCCCGTTTGCAATGCTGCACAGGGCGAGTGGAGGGAGCACCAGGACAGCGAGAATCAGGCGCTCAAGTCCAAGTGGATGGAGTGGATCGACGGCACAGTCTACATCGTGGAGGTGCCGAGTCAAGAGCATGAGCGCTTCACTCAAGAGGCCGAGTACGTTCTAAGAAACCAGCGTGGCTTCGATTCCTACTTGGAGACCCACGGCTCAGCGCTTATCCCGGATCACCCCGACTTGCCCGACTATGAAGCTGACGACAGCTATGGGCCAAGAAATTTCATGGGAGCTCCGTTCCCCCCCTGGTGTTCAAGACTATCTGTCCTGGTACACGCTCATCGTCGAGGTTGGGAAGTGGCGCGGCTGGGGGTATGGCGCAGGAATACTCGACTGGAAGGCTCGGGAGTGGGCACAGTTTCCAGGCATGCGGTACATCCTGTGCGTGAAAGTCACCGATCGTTTGGCGACTGCCGACTACAAACTGTACAGGGTGGAGCGAGATACTCAGGGTGAAGCGCTTCCACTGCCCGAGCTTGACCCTGTGCCCGTGGTTGGGCCTCAGACAGTGGTGACGTTCGACTCGCGCGAGCTGCTGGGTCTTGCTCCAGGGGCTAACATTCCACGCAGCCCATATTCTGATACTCAGTTCCCGGACCCGATTTTCACCTTGGACCTCTTCGAGGCTCTTGAAATGGATGAACAGGAGGGATTTCAGCGGTGGTATTTCCTGATCGTATGTTGTAGTTCTTCTTCTGGCAGCTAGCCACCGTTGGGTACCTACAAGCCTCGAATAACTTTTTGATGCATCGTGGGTATGACGTTGCGCGCTTCAAAGTAAGTTGCGAAGTGAGTTTGTTGGTAGTTAGACATTTGCAAAGGGCGCTGCCTCCCTCCAGCTCCGCAGCACCAATGATTATGCCGTTGACACGGCGGTGATTATGTAGATGTAGTGTTGGCACGGTCCGCGCTTCCTGAAGTCGGTTGAGCTCTCAGTGTCGGTCGGGCTGCGGTCATGTTAAAGGGAACGTATTTTTCCTTCTAGCTTAGCGAACTTTCGTGCAAGAAGCCTGCTCAGTCTTCGTTCTATATTCAAAGTAAAAAGATCCCGAAGATCAATTCCTCGGCTTTACTAAAAAAACTATTGAAAAAGGCAACAACACTGGATGGTGGTAGCACAATTTCTTTGCCCCTGAAGGTTTTTTCCTCTTGAAACATGTAGTGGCGACGCAGTCTTGCGTACTACTGAGATGAGTCCTGCTAGATGGATAGATCAGTAAGCTGTGGCTTGAGTGCAACAACAACAAATGGGTTACTGAGAAAGCCCAATTTAAAATACTTCTGATGTAATGAAGCGTTGGCAGAGAACAGGTTTGAAACTGTAGATTGAGAGACTGTGTGTGTGTGTTTTCAGTCCAACTTGAACGAGTCTACCGACTCAAAGTGCTTGTACGTTCGGTGCCTCTTGACATACTGCACAAACATTTCTGCGAGGCGCGAGTCGGACAGCTGCCCGCCGATACGTTGCGTGAGCTGCTCAACCCGGTACCGATCCCACTTCTTGAACATGCCGAACTTGAAGTGCTGGTCTCTCAGCATCCTGTATAAACTCTTTTTCGTGAAGTATTTCCAGTCCCACAGTCTCTCGACGGTGATAGCTCTTTCCTCGCTTGTAGTGTCGATAGCTGGCCGGCTTCGGAGGCGCCTGTGGTTGCCCAAGTCATTGCCGGGGAGGGCCACGTTAGCCTTGAACACTTTCGCCGGTACAGGAGCAGCGTCAATTCAGGTAAGGAGGGTGGCCACAACTGCCAGGAGCACGATGGCAAGACGCATCAAGTTGGTACGGTTCAGACCAGTCTTGATATGAGTTTACGAGCTCGAGTTCGAGGTCCCTACTCCAAACGTTCGGTTCCGTTTACGGTATGCGACTGTACGAGGCACAATACCACTTGAGTTCGTTGTGAACGCGTCGCTAGTGCACATCCGAAAACCACACCATGCGGGAACCGAGATCTGCTGTCGATCCTGCACGAATCATACCTTTTGAGATTCGGTGGTAGCAGTGTATTCGTGGGAGTAATGAAGACGGAGGAGCTTATCCCTCCGTCTAGACGGAGGAGCTTATCGCTCGATTCTCTGCTTCATTACTCCCACGAATACACTGCTACCACCGAATCTTGAGGGCCAAATCGGTGTGATTTTTGTCAAATTTACAGTAAGAGCATCTCCACCGGTGCTGAGTAAAACTAAAAGCAAATTGCCCTAAGATCCGTGCCTACAACGGCACAACCGTGCTAAAGACAGTGCGCAGCTCCACCGGCCATTGAGACTCGCAGAGGGTGCGTTAAAGCTCTTGGTTCGGCGCCAGCCATGGCGACGGCGAGTCCTAGCTGTATAGCCCTATAAAGGGTCGATTTATCGTTGCTGCTGCTGTGGCTTCCGACATGTACATGTAGATATCGTAGGCATGACAGCCACATGTCTAAACTAACTCAACCGATACGACGGCGACCCTTCTCGCTTGCTGCTCCGATACGGTCGATCCTCACAGATTACATTGATTGACTGATGACCCCTCTTTATTATTGCTGCTGCCTGGTTAGCTTACATTTGTATCGCCGAAAACATGGTATGGTAGAATAGCATCGAAGTTCGGACACACCAATTTTCGCATTACAATATGACATTAGCACTTGGCCTATCAGAGGCCTTCGACAGATTGTGTTGACCAATGGGCGTGCTTCGAATCTCATGTTGTCGTGTCAGTAACAAATCGACGCTCCCTGCTACACGAAGTAGCCTGCAGTGTCCACTGGGGCCAAGAGGGGTTTTCACCTTGGTGGTTCCCCCTCAGTGCAACACAACACCACTGACTGATCGAATATAAACCTCACTTTGCAAACTGCCATCTCTGAAGCAAACCTTCTTCGCTACCTCTCTACCTGCAGCTACTGGAGTCTAGTGCTACGCAGAAGGAGTCGTTGCGCGTAACCAAGGAAGAGTGCCTCCTATTCGCTACCTCGGAAGGCATGACGGTCAAGCAGATTTGCTCGATGGTAGGGGCAGATGACACCAGAGATGTGTTGTACATCGTCCTCGACAAGTTCGCTATGCATCTTGCGTACCAAGAAAGCTCTAACGGAACGCTACTATCGAAAAACTCCGTTGCGAGCTACTTCGGGAATGTAAAGAACCATCTACTCGAGCTTTTCCCGGCGCTAAGCAGCGTGTCCAGTCGGCGTCTGCAGAAGATTGCCTCAATCCTGGACAAATACTGTGCTAAGCGGGGCACCGACTTCACGAACCAGGCGCCTCCATGCACGAAAGCTGACCTCCGGGCACTTGTCACGACAATCTATTGCGGAGCTACGACACCTGATGACTACAAGGACGCATCGCTTCTGAGCTTGCTGTGGTACCTACTTGGCCGCTCATCGGACACGGCGTGTCTATTAAAGAGTCAAGTCGCGGTTTACCTGGTAAGCTTTTTATTTTTAAGTAGTCATGTTTGTTGCAGCAATTGTCTAACACAATTTGTTTATGTCTAGGCGACTGTATTTACATCCACGTTAAGCGGATGAAGTCGGCTTCTTACCAAGGTGCATCTCTGTTTTACGACTTCGGCGATTTCATGACGCCCTCTGCATGCCCTAGCCGTCGCAAGCATCATGCAGACATCGCCCAGCGAGTTCCTACTCGACCAACTACCTAGAGACACCCAACCGCTGGAGAGCCCCCAATTGAATCCAGCCCGCTAGCTGAGCTCTTGGCAGCCCGACTTCAAGTTCACAACGCAGCATTTGATGGCGGTGCCTCCAGCACCGCGCCTCCGCCTAGACGAATTGCCGTTCCCGGCATGCAGGCATACGTGAACCGTGTGTTAAACAAGTGGGTGGGCGAGTGCTCAAAGACTGGATTTCAGGTGACCCAGGGCTTGACATCGCATTCGTTCCGCCGAGGTGCTGCGCAAAATGCCAACGGCAACAGCAAGCTCAACACCCCGTGGATTCTAGACCGCGGTGGCTGGAGTATGACCTCCATCAGCAAGGCGTTTAACTACATCGTCAGCACGACACGAGAAGATCAGCAAGTGGGTAAAGCGTTAGCCGGGTGGGG
>JAIKVJ010004481.1:0-11471 GCA_024679225.1 Phytophthora pisi | reverse complement strand
CGACTCGGGCTGCGGCTCCTGCTGCGACTGCGCCGCCGCCGGTGGCGACTGGGACTCGCGGCGTCTTGCGCCATGGCGGAGGAAATTGGATAATGAGGAAATCCGTGGCTGGTACTTTGAAGGCGGAGGCGGCGGCGGTTTTCCGATCGGGTCATTGGGTAATATTGCGGATTCAGAGGGAGGGGATTGGACGAAATAGAGATGTCATACAAAAATGGACGGAAAAGATAATAGACGTTGGAGGACAAAAGTGGACACTAATTGGGGAGTTGCTGTCCTTCACGCTTAGAAGTAGAGGTACTCTTTCCGTTTGCGCTTGGAGAAGATGATGGCGCCGAACATGAGCGAGTCGTAGTGCGGGAAGTCGTTCGAGTTGGGCAGGTGCCCGATCTCGCCGAACGTCGTCATGCCCATGAGCGACGCACCGCCCGACCAATCCTTATACGCGCCAACCTGCGTCCGTCACAGAGTACACAGCACGTTAGAAGACATTCAGCGCGATGAGGTACAAGCAGTGGCAACTTACCATCTCGGCCATGCTCTTGTGGCCTAGCAGAGCTTGCACGCCGGCCGACAGGAACATCAGACAGCCGATCGTCTCGTGGATGTAGAACTTGTTGCTCTCCACGGCTTGTGCTCCCATCTGAACAACAAACGTCAAAGCAGAAGGGGTCAGTTATCATCCAGTAGATCCAATACAACGCAGCAGCACAAACCTTGTTGATGGCGGTCTTCAACGACTGCGCGGAGGTCTCCATCAGCACAACGTTCGTGCCGGAGGCAACTGAGCTGGTCGTGCTCAGTGAGCCATCCTCGTTGATGCCAGTGATCACCGCCGTCATGTTGATAAGCTTGGACCAATCGCTCGACTGCATTGAACAGAGCGAGGACGAAGAGTTGGCGTCGATGCTGCGGTCGATCTCCATTTGGTTCGACACGAAGTCGATCGTAGTGCCCAGTGGGTGCAGGCTGCCGAGCCGAGGGAACCCGATTGAAGAGAGCTCAGTCTGGCTCTTGTCTGACGCAACATCAAGCCACTGTAAAATCAAACAACAACGAGTTAGATGATGTCGGTGACTCCATACAGTTAATAAACCAAGCCATTACCTCTTGATAGACTTCCGCCGCTGGTTTGCAGTCGATCTCGTAGATCGTCTTGTTCGATGCCTTCGTGACTGTGCCCATGCAGTATTCGCTATTTACTCCGACCGGACTGTAGCCGCTAAACCAGCTGACGTACGTCTCCACACTCGGGAAGCACAGCGCAAACGCGATGCCCATTTCCGTCCAGTCACCTCGCCCGTCACGAACACTCTTCGTGTAGTCCGAACTACTGCTACTGCTGATTTGAATCCAAGAGACCGATACCTCGCCCTCACCGTGCCTTGTGGCGTCTGAAGAGCATCCACCGATAATCGGACAGTGAATTGCCTCGCGGATACCGTCAATCGCGTGCTCTACAAACAGTGGACACGCGTACGTAGCGATAAATGCCGGTTTTTCTCCAGCATCCACGTCACCTGCTACACGGGCAAATGCAGTCTTCGCCGCTGCATACGTCTTTTCATGTGCGTCGCTCTGCGAGTACTCGGCGTGGACAACGGAGTAAATTCCGTGGGGGTCATTCACTCCCCATAGAGTGACAAGCCCTTCATCGTTGTGCCGATTCACAGACACCCACGCGTTCTCGTCACACATGCCACGAGCGATCGTACCACCGATGTAGGGCACCCCGGGAGCTAACTGGCGGAGCAGGTTAACAATTACTTCAGCGCTAAAACCCGTGGAGAAGCCGACAACCACGAAATGGACATCACCTCCGAGCTTTGTCATCAGTTCCTGAAAGGCTCCAGTCATCGCGAGAACTTCTGTCTTGTTTGTAGCCCACGCAGATGCAGCATGAACGTAGCTGCTACTGTTCTGAACGGGCAGTCTCTCCATCGAACTTGATCTCCGTTCCGCTTCCTCCTGATTGTCGTGACTTGGTGGCACAGACTGCCGCACGGGGTCCTGCGAGGGCCCACGACGACCAGCACTGGTGGGACGTCCTCTGTTACCTGGGCTCTTGCTCTTTGTGGCGACGGGCTTGGCCACACTCAGCTGGTTATCCCGGCCGTGGCCGGTAGCACGCTCGACACTGACTTCGGAGTGAGATCGACGCACCCGGCGCATATGCTTGGAACCGCGAGCTGCCTGTTCACCGTAGCTGTGGCGCTGCGGTAGCTGCATGTTGCTTTGCCGCTGCTTCCCGCTAGAGACTTTGCGTGACGTCCGCAAGTTCGAATCGCGGCGCTGCCGATCATCAATGGTATCTGGAAGTTCACGGTACTGGTGGTGAGGGCGGTTGTTTCCATCCTCCTTTTCCTCCTCTTCATTGTCCAAGCTGATGCGACGGTACTTACGAGGCATACGCTCCTCCTTGGAGCTCGGAACTTGCTCCTTCTCATCGAGCGGGGCTTCCAAAGCACCTGACAAGTCCTGGGAGTGCGAAGGGCTGGGCAGTCGGAGCTGCTGCACTCCACCTCCCGGCTCGCCGCCTGCAGCGAGCTGCTGCTGCTCGGTGCTGCGTTGGATCCAGTCCTTAAAGTCCTCCTGGTTATTCAGCTCCCTCCCACTCTTCGACCGATGGTGGGACACCACGCACTTGCTGCACACGCGGATACTCGGTTGGTGGCGCGACAGCACCTGCTTACCTGTGTCATTGTGCGTGAAGCTGATCGAGGGCACGCGGATGGTGCTGCTGCAGGCCCAGCAGATCACTTCCCCACACGTCCGGCAGTGGTGACGCCGCCGGAAGATCGGCGAAAAGCGGCGATTGCAAAGCACGCAGAAGCGACGTTCTCTGCATCAATGCAAGGCGGAAAGGAATGCTCATTAAGTAAGTCGAATACATGCAACCGAAAGATGCCCCCGCTAACGGCAGGAGGTGGCGCAACGTACTTGTCTTTCACCCAAGCGGACGTCTTTACAACAGAGATCTCCTGCAGCTCTGGCGGGTCCTCGAGCAAGTCGCGAAGACCCCGTGCGAGCTGCGTGACCATCTCCACTGCAGGGTTGCTGCGGAAAAGGCTAACCATGGGCGGAGGTCGCTGGAACGCGATGGAGATCGTGACAAAGTCGTCCTTGTAGTCCGGCGAGGACGTGCGCTCGAACTTGCAGATCAGCGCGTCGAACTGAGACCGCTCCAGGTTGCTGCCCTGGATGTGCGGCATGCCGCCCACTTCCGCCAGCGATTCCTGGAACAAGTAGCATGCAACGATATCCCCGCCCGACGTCTCGATACCAATGTACTGCCAATCCACCACACACAAGCACAACATCGTCAGTTGAAGCCCCGCTCGTCATGGGGCCAGCATTGCAAGTAACGACTGGAATATCGAAGAAATGCCGCGCCGCGCGTCACGTCGCGACCCGGTTGCTGCGTCGCTGCCTGCACTTACCTCCAGCACGTAGAAGTCGGAGGACTTGCTAGCCAGTGTGCCCGACTTGATGGCCCACCACTTGATGGCCGCCTGCTTGTACATCTCGCGCGCGTCCCGCGGTGGGTTAGCGCTGGGGTAGACGCCCGTGCCGTTGAGGTCCTCGAGCACCTCTGCGTCCAGGAACATGTCGCCCAGCACCTTGCGCATGAAGAGCTTGAACTTGTCTGACGTCTTGAGGTCGTAGATGGTCTTGAGCACGTTCGGGAACGCCGCGTTGGCAAACACCACGGCCTTGGCCGAGACGGACTCGGACCAGTCGGAGCTGGGCTTGTACACGCCGATGTCGTTCTTGCAGTCGTGCACCTTCCACAGCGCGTTGCTCGAGTCCGCCAGCAGGCCGAGACACGACCGCGCGCGGTTCTCCGCGTACTTGTGCAGCCGGATTTTGCGCTCGTACGAGAGCGACGGGCCCTGTGGCTGCGGCAGGAACTCGTCGTCCTGCGAGTTCGAGTTGTCCGCCGAGTCGCTCCAGTCCGCGGCCGCGTTCTTGTCTTCCGCAGCGTCATTAGCCGCCGCCGCTGCTACTGCTGCTGCTCCAGCTGCAGCCGCCGCTGGGGGCACCGCCACGCCCTGATTCATGTGGTAGCTGAGTGCCTGTTGCCTGTTACCTGTGTGGCGCCTGCGTTGCGCCGCGCTACGCTACGACGCCGAGCCAACCGTCGACGATCAGACCAGATGGGATCCCTTTGCCGTCGGCTCGCGATCGATCTCGATCTCCGGTCTCTGTGAAGTGGGGGAGGGAGAAAAGAAGAGGGAGCCTCGGTCGATGCCTGGAGAACGCGAGGAGAGTGGCGGCCAGCAGCGCCGCGCTTTATGCCCAATGGCCGGGTCCTCTGCGCAGCGCCCGACGCAAATCGCCTTGTAGGTGGGGCTTCCCGTCACTTTCCATGAATGTGCCTCGACGTACAGACAATCCCTTCGATAGTAATCACAAGGTGCTCAAATACCCTTAGAATAGATTATCCTCTACACAGGAATTTATAACGGTCGTCGAACCAGAGCGGTGTCAATCGGTTCGTCCAGCTCTTGCAGCAATCGAAACTAAAAAAACATGTAATAAACATTGAGTTGGAATTCTGTGCTGCAAGGCCTTCAAATATCTGCCAACTAGGAAATACTAGAATACAAGTCTTAGATGTTCAGTTGAAGCTAAAGAATTCCTACATCTTTGTCTCTGATTGCTCAGTTAAAACTAAAGAACCCCGGCATCTTTGGTCAATATGGAAATGGAATGAGGAAACTACAACGTCGGTTCGCATGCGTGAATTCATTGCGATGTATTGCTCTGTTTTAGATTTGGTTGGCTGACGATCTCGAAAACTGCTTTTGATAGTGTTTTGTGAAGTTAGAACCACTCAGCGCTGAGCTCGCGTAGCATTTTCATTTGATTGATTTCTGAATACAGTAGCCCGCTTGCCTCAGCCACACTACGCATAGAACAGCTCCCGCACCTCCGCCAGCTATTGTTCAGCTTGAAGCACGTCAGTCCAACTCGTGGACGCTTTAGTAGGCTGCCAAGGAGATAAGAGTTCTTGCGACGTAATGATGTCAGGAGCCGTAACCCCTCGACAGAAATACCCTCACCTTAAGATAAACGAGACTATGCTTACTGGGGGGATTGCATGAAACGCGGTGTGGTGCACACCAAAGGTCGGGTACCCATGTGCAAGCGACGATCCCGATCCCACTCGCCTCTTTTCTGGCCTTCCAAGTGAGTCATGTATTGGCCAATACTGTAAAATATGTCAGCCAATCCTCGATGGGATCTGTCACGACTAGCGCAATGCGTGTTTCTGCCCAATGAGCTCGTCGACAGGAACGTGCCCTGCATCAAATGGCGCCAAGAAAGTGGGCGACGCGCCGCTCACAATGCAAATACAAGTTGCAGTGCCGATTCTCCTCTCTCTCTTCAAGCCCCAGTTCTCTCTCTCTCTTCCGCGCCGCCGCGACCATGGGCTTGGGCAGCGCCGCGGACCTCATGACGGACGACCTCGTGCACGACGTGGCGGAATTCCTGTCGCCCGTCGACCTGCAGGCAGCCATGTGCGTTACTCGCTTGCTGGCCTCATTCCCGCTCTGCTCTGACGCCCTCACGCTCTGAACGTGTCCCTCGCAGCCAAGTGAACTCGTGGTGGGGCGCCGTGTGCTCCAGCGACGTCATCTGGAGACGCCTGTGCGTCGCGCGCTGGCTGCTGCCGCGCCCCGAGCGCCTCAAGCGCAGCACGGGCACCGACAGCTTCTACGAGCTGTACCTGTATCTGGACCGCGCGCGCTACCTGCCGCGCGGCAAGTACACGACCAAGGTGCGGACGCTGCTGTCTGGACGTGGCTGGGTTAATAGGTGCTGTGTCTAATGTTGTAGCGCTTCTCGGTGCGTCCTTTGAGCAGCACCAGATCGTGTGGGGACGCTGGCGGGATGAAGGCGCCGACGTCTGGATGACGGTGGCGCACAGCTCCAACTGCCAGGTGCTCTCGACGGCGGGCGCGCAGTACATCCAGCTGCGCGTGGTGGTGCAGAATCTGCGCGCGCAGCCGCTGACGGTGGATCTGCAGGAGCTGGAGGTCCGCATGAAGGGCGGCAGTCAGGGAACAATCTTCGGCGTCGGCCCAGTGGCGAATCAGCCCAGACTTGAAGCGGCCGATGCGGCTCGCGTGAAGCAGCTGGCGCCCGCTGTGCTGGCGGTGAACGGTGTGGACGTGCACCCGTCGCGGACGAGTCAACTGGTCGAGCTGCAGATGTTCGAGTTCGCAGTGCTTGCGGTGAACGTCGTGTGCAATGGATGCGAGTTTGAGCCCGACTTCCTCGAGTCCTGCAGCTCACTGTGGGTGCCCATTCGACGTGTGGGGCGGTGTACGTCGCTGAGCACGTGTCGCTGCGGACTCATCCCGGACAGCTATCACCGCGGCATCATTCGCGTGCCCGTAGTAGACGAGTCCGTGATCTGGAGGCACTACGATCTCGTCTCGAACCGATTTATGGTACGCCCGGGGTTGGATATCTTACGCTGGTACGGCGAGCTTAGTGCTGACTATGTTGTGTGTTGCTTGTTGTTGTTTTGCGCAGGTGCTGGATACCCGGTCAGTCGAAGACGTCGACCAGTTCAGTAATTTATTAGGCTCGCCTATCAGCCACTTTGCAAAACGCAAGCGCAGTATTTCGTGAACAAGTGCAAGAAGTGGCGGTGTGTAGGTGACAGTAGGTAGTGAAAAGTATTGTCATTATATTCGCAAATCGAGCAAGGTAACTATTCATCCAACCGGGTCCCGTTTCCACTCTGTGTCTCCTCCATTTAGGCAGGAATGGCATTTTGAGATCCACCCCTTCAGCGCCAAGTGCCTCTTCACAGCATCTACCGACGGATCAGGCACACGCAATGTCGACGACTGAAGACACTGAGAAGGACGTGCCGGCAGTGGCCTCCGATACCTCCAAGAAGGTAGCGAAGAGTCCATGGCTGTCCGCGTATCACAACTCCGTGGCTGGGATCAAGGCGGCATCAAGTTGCATGCAACTGGTGGATGTCTTCGGCGACGGTGATGCCAAGCTCGTAGTTGCCGACGGAGATCAACGGCTCAAGATGTATAAGGGTGAGTAGGAAATCTACCACCAACAGGGGTGTACTTGTAGTTTTGGGCTCACCTTCATACCGTGTTCACTTATCCAGGATCGTCACTTCACGGAGAGCAAGCGGTTCTAGGAGTGCCATCGGCTTTGAGCTACTTCTACTCGGGTGCGTAGGCTGACACGAAGAGAATGACTTATCACGGGTAACATTAACACTGCGCTTCGATTTCTTTTCTGTTGTGAATGTAGACAACAATCGGCCACGCATCCCTGCGATTGCTGTTGCCTCGGGTCCCTACATCTTCATCTATCGCAACTTCCGCCCGCATTACAAGTTCACCGTCCCCTCGATCGAGATCGATGCTCAGGAGACAAAGCTTTGGGAGGCGCTGGCGAAATGCACGATTGAAGTCCCTGACGCTCTCGCACAACTTTCAACCATGCGGTACGGATTGGTGATTCCTCTCCTCCTGGGTATTTACTCTAACTAAATCACTATCGTGGCTAGTGGGCTAGGCATTCGGCTATCAGAGCGTTCGAGAGGGCTCCTGGCGATTGACAACATTGAGGAGCAAGCTGAATACGTCTCCCGCTTCATGGATGACCCGCTCGTTGAGCGCTCGTGCGTGACCTGCATGACTTCTATCAACAAGAACATGGATGACAAGGACGCGGTGAGCTGGTACGGCCGTAGTGCAATGACAAGCTGACACTCCTAAAGTTCAAGCTGAACTAATGGCGGCTCTCCTTTTCAGCTTAGTGGTGGCCACGGAAGGTTGCATGGTGTATGTGTTAGACCCTCAGGGTACGTCGCTCATCCAGCAGATCAAGGTTCCGGGTGTGCCGGTGGAAATTGTGGCTGTCGGGTTGCTAGACGTCGAGTGCCGACTGGTTATCACGACGCGCAATGGGTCCGTATACATGATTAAGAATGGTGAGCTGCTGAAGTCGGTGATTGAGCTGGAGTCTCCTGCTTGCGGCTTGGTGCAGCTGGAGAAGAGCATTGTGATTGCATCCATGAGTCGCAAACTCACGTCGTATCACCTCAAGGGCAAGAAGAACTGGAGTCTGACCATGAGCGACGACATTGTGGCTCTTGAGGCATTCAGTCTTCGTCGTACGAAGGACACACGCGGCGTTCTTGTGGCTTTACGCAATGGCGAAGTCACGCTGTACAACGAAAAGGTGAAAGTGTGCACACTCAGTTCGGAGACGGTGCTGACAGGAATGCGCTTTGGTCAGTACGGCCGCGAAGAGGCCTCGCTCGTGCTCGTTCAAAAGAGCGGCGCGCTTTCGCTCAAGATCCTGAAGCGCACAGCCAGTCTAGAGGCGATTTCTGAGGCAGCAGGCCCTCCCCCGGAACAAGGTCGGTCTATTTGGCTATTGTTGTTGTGAGCTATCCTATGTACTTACTATCTTGTGGATCGTGTGCTAGACATCCCCCTGAACATCCCCAAGAAGACGACCTTGTACGTCGAGCAAACCCAGCGCGAGCGAGATCACGCCACCGAAATGCACCGCCATTTCCAGCGAGACCTGTGCAAATTGCGACTGACCACGGCTCGAGCTTACGTGAAGATCATCAAAGACGGACAGGTACGAGAAGCTCGACTGAGTGATAGTACATTTGTAGGAGCTGATGGATGTTCACATGTTTTGATGACAGGGACCAGTATCGTACTCGACGGGTGCAGCAATTCGCCTGAATGCACAGGTGCAGGGAATCGGTCCGTTCTTCCGAATCAAGCTGAATGTCCAGGTTTGATACCACGCTGTACCGATTGACATCCTTCCAAGTCTGGCTAGGTTGAACTAACCTTGTGTGAAATTGATGTCGATCAGAATGCTGGTACCAAGGCGGTGACAGACATTACCGTGGCCTTCCACTACGACCACGAGCTGTACCGCGTCGAGCAGAGCTTGCTGTTGATTCCCCTCGTGATTCCCGTGAGTAGACAACTGTACCATACCGGAGCTCGATGATTTTACTTATGCATTAGTTCTCTCTTTTCCTGTGCATCTGCTTCATCTTAAACAGAACGTGCAATACCAGTACGCGGTGGATGTGGAGAGCATCTCGGAGCTCGGCGCTGCCGACAACGTGTCCATCTTCGTGTGCGGCAAGGACAGGTACAGTACTACCCCCTAAGTTGCAAACAGCTATCGGCAAGCGCAACTAACTCGTTCCGCATCGATGTGGTTGCAGCTGCGTCCCGCTCGTTTCGGCAGTGGTGAGCATGCCGCTGAGCGAGCCGGAGATGTAGGAAGCAGCAAGTTGTCGTTATAGCACAAACTCATGGCACCCAAAAGCACAACTCTTTTCGACAAGTAGCTCGATCAATAGTTGGAAGGGAAAATCAAATCCATGAAGTCATCGAGGCCCACGTACGCCGATCCTGCCACTGCTAGCTCGGCCTACCAAACTTTGTCTGAGTCCGACAACACGAGGCCTACGACGAAAGTCTTTCGAGTCGTATGCACCTGAAACCAACACGCCGCCACCTGTTCATGATGACTACGACTCATTGATGTCCGTGGCCGGAATCTCATCGTGGGGGGTCTCGCCCAGAAGTCGGCTGAGCTCCTGCCTGACAATGCGTAGCCGACGGACTCTGCCTAGAAAGCGATAGTAGTGACCCAGCGTGTCTCGTGCTTTTCTGAGCTTTGGGCGTAGTTCCTCGTTCTGTTGCTGGACCATTTGGCTCCGCAATTTCTCCACCAAAGCGAGTTGGCGATAGCTGGTACACCCGCCGCGCATTCTCATCTGCAGCAACTCGCTCACAGTTTGTTGCAATTGGTCCAAACCGCTTGCAAGGCTTGAACCTCTGGGTCCGGCCTGGTCGGAGACCCAGGAGCTGGGGGTGGAAGACTTGGAGCGACCTTCCCAGGAGGAGGAGGATGCGGCGGAGCGAGCACTGCAACATTTCTGGCGCGAAGACTTTCGAGCTCGAGCTGCTCGAAGTACTGTCCGGACGCTTTATAGCTGGAGCAACTGCCAATCCACTCCTGCAGGTTCAGCCTCCTCGCCTCATCTTCGATGAGCTTGGCCTCGATCACGCGCTTGTCGTCATCCTCGACCGCAAGGACGTGCCCCAAGTCCTCGTCTTCGCTCGAGTAGTCCGACCAATCGACCTCGACCCTCTCCTTGGCGGACGCGGGGGCTCAGGCTTTGCCTAGGGATGGCATTTTTCTTCTTTGGTGGTGTGTATCTATACACCACTGTTGAAGTCTCGGGCCGAGATTGTAGAAGCCAAAACTTTGCCTTACCTTCACAGCCGAATCAACGCAGTGTCTAGCGGCATGCAACTGGTGATGCCAAGATGGCTTTACAGTAGTTGGCGATGAATCGATCTATACGATTCACAGTGTGCTGTTGTCATCCCTATCAGACTACGAACTGCATACTTACAAGTATTAGTAGATTGCATCGACTTGTGTGGAGTTCGTCCAGAATGTTGGCGCCGAAGGCGGTGACAGACTTTACCGCCACCTTCACAGAGATGGAGTGGCACAGACTGCTCCCCCAACTACTTATCACAACTAAGAGCCAAAACGATCACAAAACGCATTGATCATAGTTGTGACTCAGATCACAATTCCCGAGTTGACAAATGTTTGCAATATTGCATTGGTGGTGCGCTGTTTTGCTGTTCGCGTTTGTTTGCATTTTCCTGCGCGAGCGCTTCAAACGGAATGTACAAGTACAATTCACCAATACGCGGTGGACGGACAGCATCTCGACTCGGCACTACCGACAAACCTGTCCAATGTCAAAATGCAGTCGACAAGCATGGAGTTAATGATGAACCGCAGGCAGCCAACTCCTTTTACTCGTGTGTGCTGTAGTTGCGATCCACTCGTTTTGAATAGTGGTAAATACGCCTCTTGAGCTGATACATGTACGAATGCGAGTAAGAAGTAGCAAATAGTCATGCATAAAGCGGCAAGCTCGTTGGTACATGTACACCTGGCCAAACATGCAGCATTATATGTGCACATGCAAATTACATGATGTAAGTGCGTGGATAGCTCGATTGACAGGGCGGAAAGATCACCAGCGCATTGCCTACCCCGTAATCGGGTACAGAGAGATCAGTGTAATCACTTGGCAGCGTGCTGTGCAGATGTTTGCTTCCTTCAGCTTAGCTCGCCGGTACAGACCAACAGGCCGAGATGGCAACCCCTTGGGCAGGGCGGCCAAGTGCGGCGCCACCGCACCACCTCACCGCTAAATGGCGATGGACATGATCGTGTCCAGAGTCTGGACACGATCTAGGGATGGTTTTGGACAAGTTCTGAACGGTCCCAAAGACTTCTGTAAAACGTCCAAAATTCCGTTCAAAATCCAAAACTGTCCCAAACTATCAGATAGAATATTATCAACCACGGGCCCGTATAATGTTGGTGACTTTTAGACACTTTTA
>JAIKVJ010004480.1:0-11494 GCA_024679225.1 Phytophthora pisi | reverse complement strand
TCGTCTCGCTCATCGTGGAGACGCCGGCCTCCTTACAAAGCGAAGAAACCCGTGAAGTATGGCGACGACGAGAAACCAGAGGGCGACGCTGCGGTCTTGCTGGACTGGGACGACGACAACCTCGACCTGCTAGTGGAAGCAGCGAACGCGGTCACCGATATCGCAGATCCGTGGTGGCTCTCTCGACCCGACGGGCAGATCACGGCCCACCCCTTTGTGAAGGGACTTCATGGCGGAGCTGGAACGTCGCGGCGGTGGAGTTTGGGAAAAGGTGTGAGTGGCGCCCAACACCGTGAGTCAACTGGCGTATGTCGCCGTCTTCCTTGGTCAAGTCCAGACGGATCCGTTCATCCAGCGCTGCCTCGCCATGGCGTGGTGGTGAAGGTTGCCACGATGGATAATACCCCCGAAATGGAAGCGGCACCGATCCCGATGAATTGTCGATGCCAACTTGAGGACGGGCTCCATACGGTGAAATGCAAGCCGCACGTCGGACTCGAAACCGCATGGGCGATGTGCGGCTCCTCAGTTCGAAGACGAGCGCCGCGCTCTCTCCACCGCACATTTGACAACAAGCGTGATGGAGGACAAGCACAAGTTTGCGTTCCTGCAGCCGTGGCGAGAAGTTCTCGGCGAGTGCAAAGCGCTGCACGACAGTCTCGACATCGTGGACTCGCGCGAGTTTCGAGCTGCCAGCTTGCCAGTGCACGCTTCGCTGCGGTGCTGGCCGTCGCTGCCCAAGGGCTACGAGCAGTTAGCGGGTAGATGCTCGATCCCGATCCCGTTCCCTGCCCATCGACGTGATGGGGGGAAGTTGCAGCGGATTCGGGAGGCCATGGAGCTCTTCAACGTGCTGGCGACGGTGAGTCGACCGGCGTTTCTGCAGTTGCTGGCGGACTTTGTGGTGGTCGCCGACAACTTCGACGACCTGTACACGCCGGACTTCATGTTCGTGTTCCCAGTGTGGGAGTGCTACTTGGTGGGGACGGTGGGGTCGGAGGATGTGGTCGCGGAGGGGTCGACGGTGTCGTGGGGGGCTCTTTTCGGATGTTCGGATGATCCGAGAGAGTATTCGACTGAGTTCTGTGCGGCGATGGAGAGGTTGGAGGACATGCGACGTCAAGTGACGGGGGTGCTGTGTGACT
Source organism: Phytophthora pisi (assembly GCA_024679225.1). Classification (NCBI taxonomy): domain Eukaryota; phylum Oomycota; class Peronosporomycetes; order Peronosporales; family Peronosporaceae; genus Phytophthora; species Phytophthora pisi. The sequence continues at coordinate 10,349 of JAIKVJ010004480.1, read as the reverse complement.
TCATGGGGCGACAGGAGACGGCGGAGTGGGGCGAAGGGTGTAACATTATCGAGTGGACGGCGGAGCACGTAGCCATTCCGACGAAAGGTGTCCAAAACGCAGCGAGTTGCAAGGTGGCAGCATCATCGGTGGATTCTTTCTCGCGCAAACTTGGATCACTGCTGGATGTGGATGTACCGGCGGTTGTTCAGCTTTGCGCTGTATCTGATAGCGCTAAGTTGATGAGAGCGTGGGAGCCCTTGCCCCCGAACCCCGAAGCGATGTCTGTGGAGACGATGAAGCCCAGATTTGCAGCGCCTGGAGGAGCGAATGTTGCCACTGCACTCTCTCGTATGAATTTGGCGGCCCTCCGCGTCAGCCTGGACGAAATCGTGGACTTGGAGGCAACGGGAGATGCGACGTCGAATGCGGGTTTCCTATTGAGTGCGCTTGTGTGTGGCCGTTCACTGTGCGAGCCAGCAGAGAGTTGTCTCTGTGGCTCTCTACTCACAGGACAGGAACAGCTTTCGGACTTGCCGGTGACTTTTTCGAGTAGTTCTGCAGCAGGACCTGCTGGATTCCTGTCGGCGATTACCGAGTCCGTGCCGATCCAGAAGCTGACCTTGAACATGGGAGTTCTCAGCGACCGTATCCCGTGGCTGAACGAAGTGCGCTGGGGGTGGTTGGCGTACGCGTTGTGGAGTGAAGCCACCAATTCATCCGTTCAATCGGCAAGGGTCACCAATATCCACTTGTCGGCCAGTACCGTTGCCTCCGTGGCTACAGCGATAACAAAGTGCTACCCTCCATCGACTACGCCAGACCAGTCCACGTATGGCTTCATCGACGTCAAGGAAGGGACGAACCTCCGACCTCGTGGATTAGATGAAAGTGGTGACAACAACAGCGTCGTGCTGTCTCGTGCTTGCCGCTTCCGCGCTCGTTATGACCCTATTGTAATGGGGGGCCGCGCTGAAGTGATAGTTCCTGGCTATGGAGTTTGTGATCTCGAACTCGGTGATACAACTCACAACTTCACTACAAGTGATATTCAGTCACTTCATCGGGGCCAACACTCCCCGGGGTTGCAGTGTCTGTCCCTGGAATTCTTTCAGATTGAAGACCCCAGCTTGGTGCCGGGACTGTTAAGATCGATCGGTGGAAATCTGCGCTCGCTCAAGATGGGAATGTTTTGGAGTGGCAGGCGTCGCAGCTTAGCGCTTGATGCGGTGGCAGCCGCCTGCCCTCGTCTCGATGAGCTTCATCTCACAAACTTTGACGTGGTTCTTTCATCGCACGAAGGACTCGACAACTGGGGGCTCCGAAAGCTCACTATTAACGGCTCCGACGCGAGCACTGGTTTGGCTGACAGATTGAGAGATCCCGGCTGCCGGATGTCGTACCAGCTTGAAGTGCTGGAGATCTCGGTGCCTCGATCAGTTCAACGTCGAGCGGCGTATGCGGACACGTTCGCATCGCTCAACGGCGACTACCTTGCCGCCGCGAAGGAGCCTTTTCCTTCAAGATCGAAGGCTGCGATGATTAGCGTCGTCGATGAAGGGCGTGCCGTAAAGCAGCCTGCAAGAGCTGTTCACCGCCTGAACGAAACCATGATGGGCTTCGTTTTCGAGTTCGCGGCGACGCCAAAGCGTCGAGTGGTTCGAGTAGCGATGTAGTGATCTAAGTGTACCTGTAGTGGCTGTGTTCTACGTAGTGTCAACGTTTTTGGCGTAAATGGGTGTCCCCGATAACCTCGTGATATTTTGTTTGTACGGAGAACGTGGTTACATGCACTGTGCTGGTTGTACGAAAGAGAACCTCGCTCGTAATCTGCTCCCCACACGATCTTAACACAGCTGGCAAAAAGCCTTCGGGCCTCCTCAATCCGTGCGTAAGGCCTAGTTCTAACCGCGCGCCATGGTGCCTTGCCATGCCATGTCCGTACCGGCTCAACCAGGTTGAAGTTTACGCCCGTTTCGACCGCTGATTGGCTGAGCCGGTGCGTAAGCGTTTCGATCACCATCGCTCCGAGTTTACGCTGCATGGTGGCTGATGAGCTTCAATCCTACCTGCCAACTCGATCTCATTCTCCAACACTCTACCAACTTCCAAGCCAGTCACGCTCTCGCAACCACTCTCATCCACCATGTCCAGCAACAACAGCAGCAAGACGGTTCTCGTCACGGGCGCCACCCGCGGCCTCGGCCTCACCTTCGCCAGTACTACACCAAGGCTGGATGGAAGGTCATCGGCACGGCGCGCAACGTTGACAAGGCCAACGATGTGAGTGTTTCCTGCCTTGAGATCCACTCACTACCGTACCAACTACTAACTCGATGTACCTTGCCGACAGCTCATGGCGCTCTCGCCGTTCAAGATTCTTCAGCTGGACACGAGCGACGAGGCCTCGATCCTCACCATGGCCAAGCAGCTGAACGGCGTCCCCATCGACCTGCTCATCAACAACGCCGGCATCCTCGAGCCAGGCTCGTACGCGAGCGTCTCCAAGGACTCGTTCATGCGCCACTTCGAGATCAACTCGGTGGGGCCGTTCCTCACTACGCGCGCGCTGCACGCGAACCTCAAGCTGGCCGCCGACGCCAACGGCCTGGCCATCGTCGCGTCCGTCACGAGTCTCCTGGGCAGCATCCGAGCGAACCTGGACGGTGCGCTCGGCAGGCCGCTGCAGAAGGTCTACTACGACAACCACAAGCTGCCGAACGGCGAGATCTACAGCTACCGCGCGTCCAAGGCCGCGCTCAACATGATCAACGCCAACCTGGCCATGAACCTGCAGGAGGACAAGATCGTCGCGGTGGTGCTGCAGCCGGGCTACGTCAAGACGGACCTGACGCAGCACAACGGCGTGGTGCTGCCCGACGATTCCATCGCCGGTATGGCCAAGGTCATCTCGGGCCTCACGCTGGACGACACGGCCAAGTTCTACGACTTCCAAGGACCGGAGTTGCCCTGGTAGAGCAGAGTGGGCGGCCTGATACTCTACCGCTCAGCTTAGTGGCTAATGAATGATGTGTGTGCTGCTTTATTCCAATTGAATCTTGCTGACGTGCTCTACACCGCTCTACCAGGGCATTTCGCGCCCCTTGAAGTGGTAGAACTTGCCGGTGTCCTTCATTGTCACCTTCTCGATCACACTCGTCATCCCTCGCACACTCTCGTCCGTGCGGACGTCGCCCAGTCCACCAGTCAGGTCCGTCACCACGTATCCGGGGTGAACAACGATCGCAGCGATGTTGTCCTTCTTCAAGTCAGCCGCCAGACTCGAGTTCACCATGTTCACTGCCGCCTTACTCGCGCCGTAGCTGTAGTTGTCTGCGAACGCTTCGCCCCCGATACTGCCCATTTGCGATGACACCGTCACCACGAGAGCTCCGTCCTTGCCGTTCTTCTCGGCGCCGAGCTTGAGGTTCGGCAGCAGCGTGCGCGTCACGAGGAAGGGGCCCACCGTGTTCACCTCGAACTGCCGCATGAACATGTCCTTGGTCGTCGTCTCCAGGCTGCCGGCCATGTAGATGCCTGCATTGTTGATCAGGAGGTCAATGGGGACCCCCTTGAGCTCCTGCGCCGCCTGGGCAATCGACGTCTCGTCGGTGCAGCCGAACGACACGACCTTGAATGGAGACAGCGCCTTCAACTACAGACGCTCAGTAAGACAAGACAAAGGGAGTTTGAGAACAGTTCTTGTCTTGAGTGGGGGCTGAAACAGACGCACCTTGTCGACTGTGTTGGCGCTGCGAGCGACTCCAATGACGTTCCACCCAGCGGTCGTGTAGTGCTTGGCCAACTCGAGGCCGATGCCGCGAGTGCTGCCAGTGATGAGGACGGTCTTGGGGGCCATGGGGTCTGTGGTCAACGGGGAAAATCGTCAAGTGAGGCGAGTGGAGACAATTGCGATCTGCGTACAGGCGATTGCCAGCCGACAAGGATTTATAATCACTCGTCGGGTAATCTGCAGTTGATGAGTTTGTGAGCTTTTCGTCATGGGGAGATTGGTCGTCTTGCAAGAAGGCAACAATACACGTACTCTGCCTTGGTGCTGCTGACTCAGCCCAACCGCTGCCTGGAATGGTATTGGTGCTGGTGGTATGGCGAGCAGGGGTGGCTACACGTTCTGGGCACAACCTGCTCGCGAGAAACTGCAGGGTGAGACCGCGCTCATGGCTGACGGCTTGCACACTCGGCAGCGCGGCGCCAATCGACCATGAATTCATCCAAGCTGCCCGGAAGCCCTGCCGGCCCGCTAGAGTCACGAAGAGTATTGCACCCGAGCTTCAAGTCGAAGCAGGAGTCTTCTCCAGCGCGTTCGTGCCCCCAAGAAATTTGCTGCGTGGTGTCTATAGCGCCGCAGGATTCTCGTCCGCATGGAGCTACACACACTGGTCACTTGCAGCGTCCAGCGTCCGGCGAGCTCTGGACGGCAACAACGACCTGGCCGCTCAGTTTGCATTCTGCCGGTCGAGCGTCTCTCTGCATCGTTGGTCACGGACGCCCCCCGTCAGTTTCGGTTTACCAGGAGTCTTCCCCACCCCATGCTCGTGTGCGCTGGACGAGCAGTGCAGCGCCGCGCGCAGCTCAACACTGAGCCCTGGAACAGCAGCGATGAGGAGGAGGACGGCGTGCCACACGGAGCTATCGCTCAGCCTCGAAGCCGCTTTGACCCACGCGTTCTGGGATCCCGAAACTGCGCCAACGCCAAGAAGGCGCACCGCGCGGCCCTCCGCCGACGGTCGGAGCGCGCTCGGGACGAGGAGAGGCGACGGCGCACCGAGGAGTGGGAACGCACGCTGATGCTGGCGCGCGCGTCGCGGGTCGTGGCTCGCCACAACGCTGAAGCCGGGGCCTTGAGGCTGGTATCCACGTATCACAAGATGCTGCAGCACGGATACTTCGCCATGGACATCGGACATCCGAGAACAATTGAGATCCAGGACTTCGTGCGCTCGGTCATGGCCGAAGACATGATCACCCCCGAGTTCATCGGCCTGAAGACGTTCATGCAGCAATGGGACTTCCTGACACGATTCCATTCCGAAGTTGACTTTCGCGCTGATCGACTGCAGCTCTTCCCCATGGAGGGGGCTGCCAAGACGTACCCGAGCTTGGCTGCACGAGATCGAGATGAAGCGGTCTACGTGGTCAAAAGCACGGGCACGACGACGCTCAGAATTTCGCGCCTGACGATTGAGAACATCTTCCCACACATTCTCAACGACGAGCAATTAGTGCAGCACCTCATCGGCAAGACGTACAGCTTCAACTTTACCATCTTCTCACACGTCAGCGCGGACGGGGTGATCTTCCAGATGGAGTCCCGGGTGGATCTCTCGTCGACGCTCATGACACTTGTACATGACCGCGATGCTGCTACCAGTATTATTCGCAAAGCTGCGATCCTGCCCAGTGGGAACCTGTCATTGCAAGACGAAGTGCGCGATTCACAGAACACGATCGCGAACAGCTACCTGTAAGGACGCAGGATGTTTAAAAACTGCCGCAAAATCGGTCAACAGGTCAGCAAACGTAATGTCAAGAGCACCATTAAACGCACCCATGCATAGCTGGAGTCGTATTTTCTTGTTAGGAAGCCTCGCGATTCTTTCACCACAGGTAACGAACGGTTGGCGTCTAGCAAGTCAGGTAGAGATTGGTGTTTGAGAGCAGGTAGTCTAGGAGCTCGGCGATCGCGCGAAGCGAATACGTGGCGAGCGGCATCTGCATCACAAGTCGGAAACCTCTGGCAGATCTGTCGTCCGTGTGCACGGTGCACTTGTCCAGGTACACCAGGGTTCCGTCGCACTTGAGCTTCAGCGGGTTGTGCGGCGGGATCTGGAAGAAGTAGTGCAGCTCTTGCTGCTGTAGAAGAGTAGGCGTGGACATCAAGTAGCCAACAGCGATCTCGGCCACAAACTCATTCGCGCCGGCGACAGATCGTCGGAACATACGAACACTGCCAGAAATGGCTTCAGGTCGCGAGGGATCGCGGGGCGGCAGCATACAGTACTCGATCACGTCTTCACCATTACAGTGATCGCCCTTCGCCTTGGTATCTTTCAGAATGTCCTCCAAGATTTCCAGTGTGTCATCGACAAAGACAGCGTCCTCATGTCTGACGTTAGTGGGAGCAGCATTCTTCTCCTTGCTTGTTGATTGCTGCTGGCGCTCAGCTGCCTGCTTTCTAGGGCCAGCCCTCTCATCTGGAGTGACGTCTTCACTCATCGTGATACAGCTACTCAACAGCGTGGCGTTCTGGCACATGTGGCGATGGATGCGCTTCCAGTGCACTCGCTGGCAATCTCGCGAGCAATACTTGACTGCTTTGCAAGCACCGCAAGCTGACAGCTGCTCACCCGGATACGCTGGATTGCCGCAAGCAGAGCATATGGTCCCGTTCTCCATGTACTTGTTGTGTCTAAGCTGGCACAGCTCAAAGCCAAGCGCTTGGGATGTACATTTCAAAATGTAAATCACCACGTCCTGGCCGTAGATCTCACCTTCCATGGGCACAGCGAGCGCACGTCTGTCAATGGCTTCCAGCGGGGGAGGACGACGCCAAAACACCAGGATTGAGTTGTCCGCAGCGGCTCCTTCGATGGCTTTCGATACGTCAAACAGCGCACTTGATCCTGCCGGAGGCGAGCTGTGATTTACACGTAGCGTCCAGCGCTGATTAAGGACTGTCTTAAGTGTGAGCACTGTCTGGTTGGAGGTGCCTTTCGCTTCTGTGATCTCGAGAACGGCACCAGCGAAATGAAACTTGGGCGTAGCCAATTCTTGCAGATTACTGCTTTGCGTCGGAGCTGAGTTCGTGACGCTGACCTCAGTCTTAACCATGGGTTGCGGGGCCGGGGCATCTGGAGCGGTTGTCTGGACGCGCTTCTTTCCCTTGCTTTTCTTCTTTTTGCTTTTACCCGCGACGGCATGGCGAGATTGACGGTGAGGTTGCAGAGCATCGAAGACCATACGATCGTCGCAAAGCTCGCAGACGACAGTACGGCGCGGGCACTTGGACAACTTGTGGCTGAACAACTGGGTAGGCTTGATCTTTGTCTTGCAGAATCCGCACTCGATCATGTTCTGGGCCATGACGCTCGCAATCACGGACGACTCCATGTACCCGTTCTTCTTCATGCCAGAGCGGAGAGATTCCTTCGCGGTGTCAAACAGAACCTTAGGATAAAAGGCAGGAAAGCGAATAGCAACCGACTCCGCCATCTGCCCGAGTTCATGATACACAGTAGCCATGGCATTGTCGTACTTCTTGAAGTACAGCGCTCCGATAGAATAGCACGCGTCTGGTACGAATCGCTCGTCGGGGGGATTGCTGTCGACGTATTCCTTGTAGACAGACAGTGCCGGGTCAATCATACCCAGTCCGATCATCGGAGCAGCGAACCAGTAAAGCCAATCCGGGTTTTTTTCGATGGCCAATGCGGCTTCAATTGAGTCCATGGCATCATTGTAGCGCTCGAGCGTCAAATACGCGGTGCCTAGGTAAAAGTGGAAAGAAGCTTCGTTCGGATGCATCTTCACGCACCGTTTCCAGTGAAGAATGATGTCTTGGTCGCTCATCATCTCCCACCTGCCAATCACGTACGCGGCGTCGATATCTCTCGGATTAATCTGGAAGCTTACAGCAGCTTCCTTGAGAACCTTGGCCAGCAATTCTTTTGGACCGACGGCAGTCGTAAATACGCTCTTCGGTCGTTCCCACGTCAAGTCTGCCTTCTTCATATCTCGCAAGGCGCCTTTAATGTCACCAGTGGCGAGCAGTCTCTCCGCACTTTCAATAAGTTTCTGGGATGCAAGGTACTTGCAAGCTGTAATACCTCCGGCCTTTGCGCGAGCTTGAATTTCAGCATCAATAACCGCAGAATGTGGTCGGTAAATTCCCGCTCTCCCGAAGTGGTCGGATGAAGATGTAGTGCTGGGTGTGTACGAGCTGACCTTCGCGATCTCGATCTCATCTTCGTCGTCAGTATCTACACCGACGCTGAAGTCCGGGCCGCTGTCGTAACCTTTTTCGTCCAAGTAAGCGTCGTAGAATTCCTGAAAGACTTCCTTTCCGCGCTGTGAGACGGCAGGATTTTTCGAAAACTTGTTTGCAATGTCGCCTCCTCCCACAACATGGACGCCCACGTCAGCAAAATCATGCTTCATCAACAGATCTGTGATCCGGTTCTGACTGGCCGTCATTGACCATTCTCGAGCTTGGCTTTCATCGCGTCTCCCACCATAGCCCTTTTCGAATAGCTGCGCTAGGTACTGCTGCGCTTCAGGCAGGCCATGCTGTGCTGCACGCGATGTCCACATTCGTGCTGCAAACGCGTCAACAGGCGTTCCGCTACCTGTCGAATACGCAATAGCCACATTATACTGCCCCACGGGGTAGTCATGTTCTGCTGACCTCAGGAAAAAGTGGAATGCCTTTTTCAGATCAGCTTCCACGACAGGAGCCGGGATTCCGTCGCGATAGCACACGCCCAGCTCGTTCTCGGCTTCAGCCACACCTTGATGCGGGAACACACGGTTTCCAGGCGGTCTGATAAACGGACGCAACGAGGCTGCCTTGTGAAAGCACTCCATCATCTTGTGAGGATCAGCTGTAAGCGGTATACCCTTGCGCACGCTGCTGCTGTAAAGCACACCAAGTCGGAACCACGCCTCTGCGACGCCTGCCTCACCAGCTATGCGGAGATTCGTCATGCCCTCTTTCACCAGGTCATCGAGCGGCAGTAAAGCTCTAGCTGGAGTCCCAATGCTGTCAGTGATCTGAAGAAGTGCTTTCGCCGCTACGACGAGATTCTCCATTCCTGCCTGGTACATTTCAAGGCGACGAGACCCACGCGTGTGGACCTCGATCCATTTAGCTGGCACTTCCTGGTAGTTGATCATCGGCACCAGCTCAATCTCCGGCAATGCATTCTTGCCCTTGTTTTTCTTCTTGCTCTTGCTCTTGCTCTTGTTCTTACCAGGTTTCGCTTGTTCCGGGGCAGCTTTGGCGGCCGCCTCTGCAGCTGCTGCATTTGCAGCCACAACCTTAGCTCGTTCCTCTTGCTCTTTCCTCTTCTTCTCCTTCTCATACTCCTCCTTCTCTTTCTGGATCATCGCCTCGGCAGTGCGTCGTCTACTGAGCAACGTCGCATCTTCCGGGTCCAGCTCGAGTCCTTCAGCACAGATCTCCTTAGCCTCATCGTAGTCCTTCATGCCCATCATCGCCTCAGACAGCAGCCTGTAGTACTTGACGTTCTCGTAATTGTCCGCATCCAGCGCGTCCTCGGCGTCTTCGCGCGCACACTCAAACTCCTTCAACCTCAAGTAACACATGGCTCTGTTGCCAAACAGCACTGCCTGGTTCGGCGCCACCTCCAGCGCCTGAGAGTACGCCTCAATAGCCTCCGCGTAGTTCCCCTCTTTAAAGTAATCATTGCCAATGAGCTTCAGATCCACCCACAGCGGGTCTTCGTTCTCGTCTCCGTCGTAGAGATAGTTATGCTGTAAAATCTGCTCCAAAGAGGCCGGAGGGGGTGTCGGCTCCATCGACACCGGGTCCACGAGCCCGGACTTGGCCTCCTTCACCCCGATCTCCCTCTCTACCTGGTTCGAGGGCTGCTCTGCAGCCTCCGCGGCCGCCTGCTTCCTACCTAGAGGCGAAAAGGACAGCAGCTTGGTCACGAGCTCCTTAATCTGCTGGCGGATGAGCGCGTTGCACTCGATGATGTCCGCCAGCTTCTCGAACGTGGCGATGGCGTTCTCGTACTGCGCCAGCGTGAGCTGGCTCTGGTGCGAGACCTTGTTCCTATACAGCAGCGCGCGCTGCACCACGGCGGGCAGCTCCGGGTCCAGCCCGAAGGAGCGCAGGTGGCTGTGCCAGTGGCGCCGCAGGTACTTGAGCTGGAAGGACAGGTCCGTCTGCTGCTCGGGGCTCAGGCCCTCGGCGCCGGCGTCGGGCTCGGGGCGCCGCCGTCGCACGTGGCGCGACGTGTTGTTGCGCTCCTGCTCGGCGTCGCTGCGCGCCACGCGCTCCTTCTGGAAGGCCACGAAGCGCACCAGCTCCGGGTGCACCATGCTCATGACGGCCTGCAGGCAGCCGGCGGCGATGGCGCCGCTCGCCAGCGACTCGATGGACGCGTCCGCCATCGACAGAGTGAATGCGCACTTGGACGTCGCGATCCGATACTGAAGTGGGATTTTGGGTGCACCACATTATCGCTACTTCACCAAATGATGTAACGCGGAAGTAACATTGAAGTTGGAGACTTGGAGCACTGCACCAGAGCAACCTCGTTTTACGAACTCGACATAGGTCAGGTTATCAGGCCGCCCACTCTGCTCTACCAGGGCAACTCCGG
>JAIKVJ010004479.1:0-11670 GCA_024679225.1 Phytophthora pisi | reverse complement strand
ACAACGTTGAGCTCAATGTTGGGCATACGTCCTGATGATGCTGATCGTGGGCCCAACCACAGCTTCCAAAAAACGATACGGACATTATCACTGCACTACGTCGTACTTGTACATGTAATTTGTTCAAAGCACTTAAAATTGTACTTCGAAGTAGTACTTTACTGACCCCATTGGTTATCGATCCGATCGTATTCTATGACCTCCTCTTTCAGACACACTAGAAGATGCAAACGTACACCACATGCATAGTTCTATGAGCCGATTGCCTACGAGGCCGATTAATTGGTCATGTAAAATTACCCTGGAAGAGGATCTCGACAGGGTGAATTCCTGTACATTCATTAGAACCGGTCTTTGTGGATTGAGCACCCAACAAGACTTCCACGAAAAATATTAAAGTTGTGCAAGCCAAGGTAGATTGCTTGCTACTGTTTCTTATTTGCCGAACCCCTTTTAGGCACAAGCAAAACTATTTTGCGATTGAGAGGATAGCATGCTGTCACTGAATACGGTGAATCGATATTTATGATGGTTCCTTCTGAAACGCCTTATAACCAATACGCAGCGGTACATGTAAGTAGAGCTTCGACATATGCATGTATCAAGTGAACACTAATTAAACCGATTTCTTGCAGCACTGGCAAAGTTACGACCTCTTAGTCAACTGCGTTTCGTTTAGATCCTCCAGCTGCTTTGGGGGTTTTAAGGCATCTTTTGGTTTTTTGAATGATAATTTTTGAATGATTGATCAAGGCTTGATCTCGACAAGAGCTCATCGAGTTTGGTTTCATTTTGTAGCATTTTATCGGTCCAAACTACCCCACCAAACAAAAATCTTTGTTTGGTCTGACCGTGAGCTTGGAACAGACGAATCGAAAGCACCTTACCAGGTATGTACTCCCCGACTTGTGAGTTTGAAGCAGATGCAGCGTGTTCAAGCTGTAAAATTCACTACCGGCGGGGCCAGTGCTATAAATTCGTCGATTTATTGCTGTTCGTCACGATGGCAGCTAGTCTGAGCGACATGCATCCACAATAGCAATCTAGTACAGGTACAAAGCTAAAGAAGACTTGTAATATCTACCGCCTGCACATCACCATACCCGGCAGATGCTGCGGCTGCGAAGCAGGCGCAGGAGATGCCTGTGAATAACACAACTGGGGTTCGCCCAGTAGACAGCCTGTGTTCACAGAAAAATAAAACCAAATCACCTGTGGATACTAGATAAACATAAATTAAAATTTCGACGCTTGCTTACATCGTCGGATATCTCGTAGCCAACTAAGTACTTGAACGAAAAACAAGCAGCAGACTCCGCGCGCGCAATCTCCCGTTAACATTATCAAAGCTAGAACTGTTTCGGCGTGCATTCACCTTCATTAGCTCTAATGATTCGTGTAGCTTCGAACTGCGAAACCCACCGGGTTCACCACCCGAGTCACCAATACGCATATTTCTTAGACAGCACGGTTATATTTTGTCGCTTACAAAACGGAGACTAAAACTCATATACATGTATTGTAGACCAAGCCTTGCGGGGTAGACGCCTGTGCACCAGCGCATCGCGAGATGAATGTCTTCACTCTTGGACGTCGCTGAGTACGCTGCGTTAATTGTTCGAGGTGAGCTTGGTCCATTTACTGAACCGAGCGCAGCGTGCGTCTCGCATTCGCAGTCGCGGTTGCCGTCGCGCCGCCGTTCGCAGCCGGGTAGCCACCGTTCACCACGGTTCCGCCATTGTACCCGACGGCAGGATTAACTCCAACGCCAACAACTCCAGGAACACCAACGCCGACGGCCGGGCCGACGACGCCAGGGCCGTAGACGCCTGGACCCACTCGACGCCGGGGACGCCCACGCTGACGCCCGGGCCGCCGACAATAGTTTCGGCCACCTCTTTCTCGGCGTGAACACCACTTGAAAGAGCCATGGCGGCGATGCACATGACGAATAACTTGCTGCTGCTATACATGCTGGAAGCTGCTCGGTGTAGTGGTGATGGAAGCTTTTCGAGTCAAGTTATTGTAGCTTGAGCGGGTGAATTTGAGAATGCGATGGTCGACAAGACGAAAGGGTGATGTTCATTTGTCTGGGAAGCTACCAACCTTGGTCAGCTAGGCGCTTGGTGAAGATCCTTCTTCGTTCATTGATCAGGGCTAAACCTGACTTCAGGAGAACGGTGTGTGGTAGCAACCGTGGTTAGTCTGCGTGTGGCCGGAGATGGCTGTAAGCTATGGATAAGTTACGCGTTTACGGGCACCCAAATGCATTCTCAAAACAGGTTTCTCGCTGAAGAATCCTCGCAGCGTCATAGATTGTACATCTTCTTATCCGATTTTTGTGGCGATGCTGAAGCAGACACTTGATCCAAGCACTTGGGGTGTTAAGCCACCGTTGCTGTATTTCACAAGCAAACACTATTATCCTATAATAATACCAGTGCATTACCATTAAAAATGGGTAAGAGTCGCAGCGTGATGGTGTTCTTATCCTTTCGCATGCTTCACCTCCATACCAAACTAAACTCGATCTTCGCTGCAGCGGATGGCCCTAGCTACAGCACCGCCACTAGTGATGCAACAGCTGACATGTCTTCTAGTCAACCCGGTTCTCAACGGAAGTGGCAGTGAGTCAGACCCAAAACGAAACTTCAGCCTGACAACACATTTTTAAAGCATCACAAGCTCCACAAGCAGCATCGCATTTCCAAATCCACCTTCGTCACAACGTCTCGGTCTTCGGCATCGGATAAAGTTCTCACCAAGCAATGTTCGGCAGAAGCAGTATCGTCGTGTTATTCGCCGCTGTCTTGACGCTTTCAAGCGGAGTACAAGCTCAGTTCGGCTTCCCTGGCATGGGAGGAATGGGCGGCGGCTTCCCAGGCATGGGCGGCATGGGGGACATGGGCGGAATGTCCAACTTCATGAAGATGATCCCTGGCATGGGTGGCGGCGGCACTAGCGGCGGAGGCATGGGAGGCTTCCCTGGAATGGGCGGCATGGGCGGAATGGGAGGCATGTCAAACTTCATGAAGATGATGCCTGGCATGGGTGGTGGCGGTGGCTCGCCAGGCACTGTTCACGGCGCTGGAGGATCGTCGGGATACCGTCGTAAACTTCGCTCGGAGTGAACGAGTCGAGACGCTGAGCTTCGTTGTGTGTGTACGCCCGCAACGTCGTCGGGCTTCTATGTCGCGGATGTACAGTCTACAGTAGTTAGTCGACTTTCTTACGATCGTAGTAGGAAAACAGTGAACACGTTATTCGAAGCAACTACGAGTACAGTTGAAAGTTTGCCATTGTTCGCCTTATCTCTCAGTTGTAAGTCATTGCGAAGAATTCAATAACAGAACGTTGAGGATTCCACCTCATTAGTTAAGCAAGTATCCGGCGATGCGAGACTGTACGAAATAACGAACGAACGGTCTACTTACTCCTCCTGCACGAAGTCGTCGGCGGCCAGCTCGCCGCTGTCCGTGATCACGACCTTCTTGCTGGGGGTGCCGCTGGGGGAGCCCACGGCCTCGATGGCGTCCAGCACGTCCATGCCATTGATGACGCGGCCGAACACGACGTGGCGACCGTCCAGCCACGAGGTCTTGACCGTGCAGATGAAGAACTGGCTGCCGTTCGTGTTGGCGCCCGAGTTGGCCATGCTGAGCGTGCCCTTGCCGGCGTGCTTGAGCTTGAAGTTCTCGTCCGGGAACTTCTCGCCGTAGATGCTCTCGCCGCCCATGCCGTTGAAGTGCGTGAAGTCGCCGCCCTGCACCATGAAGTTGGGGATGATGCGGTGGAAGATGCTGTCCTTGTAGTGCAGGGGCTTGCCGCTCTTGCCCTCGCCCTTCTCGCCCGTGCACAGCGCGCGGAAGTTCTCCACCGTCTTGGGCACCGTCTTGCCGTAGAGGCCCATGACGATGCGGCCCGCGGGCGCGTCGTCGATTCTCACGTCGAAGTAGACCTGGTTGGTGGTCTTGGGGCCCTTGCCCGCCTGCACGGCCAGCACCAGCGCCGTCAGGCACAGCGCCAGCAGGGAGAACGTCCACTTGGCCATCGCTATCGTCTACTGGTGACTCTGCACAGCAGCAGCAACTATGGGGAATGTGCCCCCAAAAGCAGCCAAGTGTCCGTCCAGGGGACCTACGTTTTTACGTAAAAAGGAAGAGTAATTACGTCTTCGTCAGTGACGTCACTGGTACCAAGGAATCGGTACATGGATACACAGGTCAAGTTGAAGCTCAAAGGCACCTTGTATGAGTTGCTCACGCCACAACACTACGAGAGTGAAGTGCTGAGGTTGGTGCGTGTATTTGACCGCCTGCCGAACACCTCGGGCTGGGCCGTCCTGCTATTTCAAGCGCCCGAACGCGACGGTGGGCGGTTTCTCCTCTTGCCAATGCCGCGTCGGTTCATTTTGCTAAAACGCGCCAAGCCGAAAGAAAGGCGAAGCAAGCTCCAAGAAACACTCCTTTGACGTGACCTGCTCGCCATGGACGACAAGATTCAGGATCCTCTGGTCCGCGCGCTGGCCGAGTACATCAAGATGCCCCAGTTCCAGCGCCAGTTCGAGCAGTTCTTCCTGGATCACGCGCTCACGTTCACGGACGACTTGGAGCACCAGCTCGCCTACATGACCATCTACATCGAGTTCCAGCACATGTTCAACGAGCACATGACGGGTAGGCTCAGCTCTGGGGTGATGCTCTTGATACACCTACTGATAGTATTTGTCGCTAGCCTTCCTGACGCAGCAGGGAGTATCAGAGGACGAGTTTGCGGTGCATTGTCAGAAGGCGATCAAGGCAGACCCGAAAGCTGAGCAATACCTCGAGATCGTGATCGCGTCAATGGACTACGACGCCTTCTACAGTCTCATGAAGTCGATGCGGGCGCGGGCTTCGGTCGAGAACCACCGGGCGGACGCAAAAGACTGCGATACCAGGGCCTGCGGAATGCGCAAGAGCTCGGAAGGGAAACTTAGCAAGGACGAACAGGGCCCCGAGGATGTCGAGGAGGAGGGCTTAGCCAAAGGAGCGAAGGCTGTTGCTGCCAACAACGACGATAAGGAACTGGATAGCAAAGATAGCTAGTAGACACCAGAAAGTAGTTAGTTAAGACGAGACTGCTTGAATTGTGTTATGCAACTACGCCCACTCCGTGGCTAGTTAGTTCTAAATAAAAAGGAAGAGATTTCAATAAAGCGGCCTGCAGCATTTGCTTAACAAAGCGCGAGCTCAGACCGAGAACTTGATAATGACAGCGATGATGGCGAGTACCGCTGCGAAGCCTAGCGACTTCAGGATGCGCATGTGCAGGCGGGTAAACGGGTACATGGCGATGCTCAGAATGAACTTCTTGGCTGGGGTGTATGGTGCGTAGCGCTGCGGAAGATCAAGCATTCCATTCTTGTAGATCACCGTCTTGTAGTGGGAGAACGCTTCGAAACCATGGTGGCCGTGGTAGGCGCCCATACCGGAGTTGCCGACTCCGCCGAAAGGAACATGAGCGTTTGAGAGCTGCATGAGGACGTCGTTCAACATCATACTGCCAGCGGACGTCTCATTCACCACCCGCTCTTTGTTCGCGCCGTTCGAGCTGAAGTGATAGAGCGCGAGTGGCTTCTCACGCGCAGTGATAAAGTTGATGGCCTCGTCCAAGTCGCCAGCACCATAGTAGTAGATTGGCAGCAACGGGCCGAAAATCTCCTCACTCATCGACGCGCTGGATACAAACGAGTCGAAGTTCGTGCGGAAGTTCAACAGCGTGGGCGAGATGAAGCGCTGCTTGTCGTCGCTGTCCCCGCCGTAGCTCACATGCTGGCGGTCCTTCTCCAAGATGAGCGCCAGACGAGCGTACATCCGCTGGTTGACAATGCGCCCGAAGCTGTCCGACTCCTTCACGTTCTCGCCGCCGTATTGCGCAGCCACTTCTTCCTCCAGCAACTTTATGAACTGGTCGCCGATCTTCGCGTCCACCAGCAAATAGTCCGGGCGGACGCACGTCTGACCCCCGTTGACGAAGGCTCCCCACGCGATACGCTTCGCCGAGAGCTTCAAGTCGGCTGTACCGTCGATGATGCATGGGGACTTGCCTCCGAGCTCCAGCACCGTCGGCGTCAAGTACTGCGCGGCCGCCTGGGCCACGATCTTGCCCAGGAAGTTGCCGCCCGTGGCGAAGATGAGGTCGTAGCGCTCCTGCAGCATCTTCTTGGTCTCCTCCACGCCTCCGTACACAACGCGCACGTAGCGCTTGTCCATGTACTTGTCGAAGAGCTGGATCAGCACGTTGTTGAGGTGGCGCGTGGTGTCGTCCCCCGGCAGACGCACGACGACGCAGTTGCCGGCGCCCAGCGCGGCCACCAGCGGCATCAGCAGCAGGTTCACGGGGTAGTTCCACGTGCCGATGACGCACACGACGCCCAGTGGCTCGGGGCGCACGTACGACAGCCCCGGCAGGTTGACGATGTTGGTGGGCTTGAGCTTGGGCTTAGCCCAGTCGTCCACGTAGTCGATATAGTCCTGGATCTCGGCCTTGAGCAGCGACACCTCGCAGGCGAACAGCTCCAGCGGGTGCTTGTGCAGGTCCTTCCACACGGCGTCGCTGATGAGCGCCTCGTTCTCGTCCACGAGCCGCTGCAGCGCGCGCAGCAGCGACCGGCGCGTGCGCACGTCCTTGGTGGCGCCCGAGGCGAAGCTGGCGCGCAGAGCCTGCACGTCCGCGTGCGTGTCTTGCTTGGCAACATCCGGCAGCGGCGGCACGTCCGTCGTGGAGCCGTACATGTCGGCAGCGTCCGAGATGGCCACGTAGCTGGCGGGGTTCTGCGGGGTACTGGGCGGATCGGCGACTGGCGGCATGGCACTGCGGTGAGAGGAAACGTGAAAAATCGAAAGTGAGCACGGTACGGTCGTTGACGTGAATGTCGTGATGGAGGGCGAACATGATTGGTCCGGCGATTAATTATTTGGACTCGACTGGCGATTGGCTGTAAATGGGATGATGACGTTGAAGTGAGTTTCAACGTTGCCTGAACCATGACCCAGACAGACTTCACATTCACCTTAGGCCAGAAGTAGACCTTGGGGAGATGGAAGCCACGCCCGTGGGTATTGCTGGGCTGATCTCTAAAAAGTCCTGAAACACCTCCATACCTTTGTCTCCCATCGTGATTCAGCAGACATTGTTCTCGCCCACCACTATGGCAGCGCTATCGTGTGGCCAGCATACCAGTGCATCTCTCGATGATAATTTTCATCAACACTGCTAGAAAACCGGTGTGCTGATGCTTTTATCCCGCAGTGCTGTAGCCAGGTTCCCCTGCAACGGTGCGAACGTAGTGCCACTTGCACACGACATTGCGTGGTGGCACGCGCCTTTGAAAGCCACCTAGAATCTAGGTCCTAGATCGTTCAAACCGGGGTGCTTTCGATCCTCTTGATGCCCCCGCTATTGATCTTGCTGCGGGGTATTTACGCGCACGCAAACGTCCGTGTAATGGTGTCGTTCACGAACGGTTGGCTTCGCGGAAAAGCACCCAGCTCGCTTCACACTGCTCGGCGGATATGCATCCGCATGCATAGGTATCTTTTTTAAAAGAATCTTAAAAGATTAAAATAGTAATAATAATGTTGAGGTGTATTGAGTTACTGGCTCACGCCGAACGTCTAATACCCCTTCTGCGTCGAAAGAATAGGTATCTTTATGATGTCAGTAGATAGCTTTGATGCGCTACAAGCTCACTTTCTTGTCCCATTCGTTCTTGGGATCTTTGGCTCCAGGATTTCCGCTTTCTAGAACTCCCAGCGGTTCTTCTAAAGATTGCAGGTAACATAGCAGCACGGCAGACGTAGAACTCTTTCGCACCGGGCGTAATGACTTCTCGACGATCGCCCTTGCTCAAGTATCTCGATGTGCACCACCAACGCAGATCGGAGCTTGCAAGTCAGATGACAACGTCGATTAACAAGATAACAAGCTAAATATCCGATACAGACCGGGGACGGCTGGACAAGAGTGCTTTCCGTAGCATTTGTAGCAGTCAGCCGCTCCTACCCTTGCGATGCGGTGTCGTTCTATATGCGATTGATTGGAGCCTAAGGTATTTTGGATGTCCAGCCATCGCACATTTTCTTCCTAGATCGGACTTTACATGCATTCGTCGCTATTGGGCTACCTTTGCCGTTCCGTTGTTGGTAGAACTGTTCCAAGCGGCACGTATTCGCAGTTGTATTGGCGGCTTACCGGTTTTGCATTATCAAAATGCTCGTGCCTGGGGGAAACCCAAGTAACTCCCACCCAAAGTCATATATAGGTAAACTCAAAACCCGTAACTGAATTTTGAATTTATCTACTTCCGATGTTACGTGCTGCTACAGCCGTATACGGAACGCGAGTCATACCCCGTATCGGAAGAGCATTGATCATGCGACTATGAACAGACAAACAAAGAATACTGCTAATCGATTGCTAAACAATACTAACCGACAATAGTTTGATTGATTTTTGACGCAAACAAATACTAAACTCAATAACACTAATACCCTGCACAGCCGCCTCGAGGTACCTTGAGCTCTGTGGGGGTACTGCCGCGTGGCGTGGGCGCTCACACAAGCGAGACCGAGGTGTGGTACCTCACCCACGCGTTCGGATGGATGCCTCTCAAACGAAGAGCACCAGCTCGAGACGGGCTTGGTCCACTTATTGCTCCTTGGAGCGGAGCTTGCGGTACGCGTTCGCATTCGCTGTGGCGCTTGCCGTGGCACCGCCCGGAACGACTCCATTGTAGCCATAGCCGGGGCCATAGACACCCCCGCCATAGACGCCAGGACCGTAGACGCCTAGGCCGCCGACGCCTACAACACCGGGACGCCAACGCCGACGTAGCCCGGACCGCCGACCACCAGTTGAGCCGCCTGCATCTCAGCGTTTACTCCGCTAGAAACGACCGCGACGGCGACGGACATGACGAAGATCTTGGCACTGCTGAGCATGGTTGGAAGCGTTGTTGCTGCTGCTGTACTGTCGATGAGTTGCTGGCTTGAGTAAGTGAATTGGAGAATGAAAGAGCAGGTCGGGTTCGAGTACATGCCGCCGTCGATGTCATTTCGACGGCGTCGATAGACAGAGCTGTCTTTATTTTACATAATATTTTGAGTCGGCGTCATATGACTTGTCGAATGTGAAGGACGGTCTGAGCTGGTACACCGGCGAAAAAAAAACACAGTCGGCCGGCTGTTATAATAAGATGAGGGCCCTCATACGATATTGCTAGATCGGCAGCGTCACAGCTACAGCTAGGCGGGCTCCAATATGTAACGCACGGAGGTGCTGTGGCAAGGACTATCGACCCTGTGTCAGTCGTTTTACAGGTTGGGCAATTGATACGGTGCCTCCTAACTCGCTCAAGGATCGATACACCGTCTTGGTGATGTCGCCACCAAAAAAATCCCCGTTCACGAGCGGATCGACGAGGCAAAGCAGGCGCTGCTGCATGCTGGAAGGGCATTGACGGGCTACATTTACTGTACCGCCGCCTTAATTTCGGTGGACAACGTCCTTTGTACTGAACTTTGTATGGCTAACGTTGAAGTTGCCTTGACATAAAGGAGGCAACAGATCACATGGACCGACAGATGCGTCTGTTGAAGATCATCAATCCACACGAATGCTCAACACACGTTAAGCACGTACTGTCCTGGTGAACAGGGCGAACTTTGCGCTGGCAGGCTGGTCAACATGGTCGACGATGAAGGCACCGTATCACGTTCGCGCTCTGTGTTTGGAAGGAAGCTCTTCATGGCGATCACTTCTACGCACCTTCTCGGCAACTAGTATTGCGCTGCGCGGTGTAGTCGACTCGATCATCGCGCTCCGGTAACCACGTCCCATTCTCCAGTTCACCCAGAAGCTACTCCACCACTCAAGACGAATCCCCCCGTTTACAATCCTCTCCTACTTCGATCAGGTATACCGACGATACTATCATGCTAAGCAGCCCCAAGATCTTCGCCGTGTGCATCGCCGCGATGGCGCTCTCAAGTGGGGTGAACGCTGAGAAGCAGGTGGCCGAGACCTTCGGTCTGCTCGGCCTTCATGGCCTTCATGGGCTTCATGGAGTCGGCGTAGGCCTGGGAGGCGTCGGTGTAGGCTTGGGAGGCGTCGGCGTCGGAGTGGGCCCTGGCGTGTATGGCCCTGGCGTCGTCGCCCCAGGCGTCAGCGTCGGCCTTCCCAGTGTGGGCGTTGGCCTTCCCAGTGTGGGCGTTGGCCTTCCCAGTGTGGGCGTTGGCCTTCCCAGTGTGGGCGTTGGCCTTCCCAGTGTGGGCGTTGGTGGTCCCGTTGTTGGAGGGCCCGTCGTTGGTGGAGGCCCCGTTGTTGGTGGCCCCGTTGTAGGAGGCCCCGTTGTTGGTGGCCCCGTTGTAGGCGGTGGCCCCGCTGTCGTTGGTCCCGCAGTCGGTGGCGCACCTGCGAATGCCATCTCCAACGCCAATGCTGGTGCCAACGCCAACGTTAACGCCGCGCCACCTGCAAACGCCGTGTCCAACGCTAACGCCGGGTCTCCCGCCAACGCGATCTCCAACGCAAACGCCGGAGCACCTTCTAACGCGGTCTCCAATGCCAACGCCGGGTCTCCAGCAAACGCGGTTTCGAACGCCAATGCTAATGCAAACACTGGAGCACCTGCCACAGTCAGCGCGAATGCCAATGCTAATGCCAACGCCGATGCTGGTGCCGGCGGCAACGGTGCCACGGTTACCAAGACGGTCACGTCGACGAGCAACGGCGGAACCGCTACTGCGACCACGTCGAAGACCAGTGGCGGCGCGTCGGCGAGTGCGACTGCAAGTGCTTCCACGACTGCGAATGCGAATCGCAAGCTTCCCTCGGTGGAATGAGTGAGTTCCAGCCCTTCTGCTCTCCAAGCCTCCCGAGACGCGTTCCATGTCACTATTTGTAATTGAGTTTTCGTTCTTCGTCTTGTGTAATAAATCGCGAGTGCTGTTGAACCCCTCCATTATAACGGATAGCGCCAAATAACGTACCCTTCCCGAATTGAATACTTCCTCTCAAATCTGATAGAATGTGGTCAGTACCTACGCCAAATTGTATACCTCAACCAAACCGTATAGAACGTTGAATACTTATATTTTTCTAGAAACTGCAAAATTTATGTGAAGTTTAGCATGTTAACATCTTCTGATTGGCTAAGAGATGTCTTGAAATTGAAAATCACCTTCTATTTTACGTGTAGTATTACTTTGCCAAATACGGCAAGCAATTTTTATCTTTTTAAGGACCACAGTTGAAAAAGTGACACTTGTTTTCGGTACTGCTTGTCACTTTTGGAACTTTACGCAAAATTACCGTAAGGTACCCAAAGAAAAAATGGTTTGGGTTGTTGGTCTAAGTTGTGCTTGCATCTAACGGCATGACAGGCGTTGTGAACCAACTCGACGCAACCTATGGGTATTTCCACGGTTTGAAGACTGGTACATGTATTGCCAGAATGTCATTAAAGAGGTTGTGCAGGACGTAGATATAGCTCTCTACAAAATATCCAGACTTGTATGCGTCGGAGCAACTTTGGTAGTATACCCCCTCCTATTTGTATATCTTTTTAAATTTGACAAGTGTTCAATTTTTCTGGTCGGGTTGGGGTGACGCCCTCCCGGTAGACGG
>JAIKVJ010004478.1:0-11813 GCA_024679225.1 Phytophthora pisi | reverse complement strand
GGTAGTCTTCACCTCGCAAAACAGCTAGGCTACGCCATCGAATAGCACACCAAGCTTAACAGCCGCATCACAGCCTACATTAATGCATACACACTAACACCAATACCAACAAACGTCAGACACGTGAGCCCAATACCACCAAGCTTCCTCAGTGCTTACCTCATCATCTCGCCGATGTCCTTGGTCCTTAGTCCATGCTGGAGCTGCATGCCTGCCGCGCGCCTTTGCTGAGCTGCTGCTGCCGCGGGGGGACCCGCCTCCCCCCACGCGCGGACGCCCCTTGCTCGCTGGCGCCGCTCCCGCTGTCTGTCTGCGTGCTGGTTGAGATGTGTTCTCTCTGTGGCCTGTCCTTAGCGACATGTCGTCCTCGGATTCATTAAGCCAATGATAATTTTATTAATATTGTCAGTGCTAGTGAAGGTTTTAGCCAATAAGATTGATGTCGGCCGTGTCGGCCGCTGTCGGCACCGTCACGCTATGGACCAAAAGCGCACTGAAATAAAATTAGCCTCCAAATGGGACCTAAAAAGGCCCTACACAAAAAGAGCTTTGTTAAACCTCTAATATTATATCGGCAAATGGAAACGAGACGTATTTTATATTATAGGGAATATTGCATTGTAAAATCCTGCTGTATCGCCTTCAACCTGCTGTCACCCGTTAACCCCCCCCCCGCACTCGCGGTTTTTTTCGGTCCCTGGCTTTGATCAATATACACTATGTTAAAGCTGTATACTAGTTGTTAAAACTATACGTATTTGATCTAACTATTGCCTTCCGTAAGTACGATACATTTCTATAACATATGGGAAACTGGTTGACACAGACAGACGCACATGTTGTCTAAGACGCCCTCGGATGGGTAGCTAAATTTCAACAGGGTGTATATACTACAGCTTGTAGTGTCATTTTTATTGGAGGTGAACAAAAATCAAACACAAGTGCGGGTTTATGCTGGAAGTATCCTACTGATTGCATCCCAACATACCAGGCTATGCATGCCTTGAAAACAAAAACCTGCTGCACCTAGCTAGCAATCAATTGACACGTCTTCCCAACCGCCGACTAATGGCGTCTAAGTATTACTATAGCGCACGTCTTGCAAGGTTTTATTGGATTGGACCACTTCCCCAGGCTGCATTCTCTCTGAGGGGTGCATATTAGTACCAGCAGGCGCAATATAACCCTTACAGAGCGAAATATAGTGTCTACAGTGTTCTTTCTTACCAGCTTACCTCTTCTTTAACATACCCGGGTATATCGGATGAGATGAATCATGCATTTCAAGCCACTATGTACAATCATGTATCATATCCTGTCTGATCTAATCGGAGTACCCAGGGTATTAGAGGTAGCACTGTCTCATATGCATGATGGGGAGAGCCGTTCCTGTTAGCAATCTGTTAGCAATCAAATAATCAGTCTAATCCACCATTCTCGGTAATTTCCACTCGTTCTTTGTACATATTTTCACCTACACCTGTGCATTTCACATAGAAAAAGACGTGCTGCCCTTTTCGTTACATGTAGTCATATCCAACGTGCGAGTGCGGGGGGGGGGAGGGGGGGGGTTAACTGTCAGTCATGCTACGGGTAGCCCGGCATGTGCGGCTTGCAGCTCTAGCTGCCCGGGTCGTCCGACTTAGTCTACCCACATGAGCTTCTTGGGAACGCACCGATGCTCGCCCTCCAGTGGTGAGTCCACTACGACCAACATTCCTGCCGCCGCGTGTTGAAGTTACCCGACCGCCGCGAGTTGAAGTCACCCTACCACCGCGAGTTGAAGATGCACGATCACCGCGAGTTGAAGTTGCGCGACCACTGCGAGCTGAAGTTGCATGACTACCGCGAGTTGAGTTCATTCGACCACCGCGACCGGTTGTGGTGCCTGAATACCTACTGGCTTCACGTCGCGCTGCGTTGACACACGATGTCAAGTTGACTGCAACTGGCAACTCAATCTCTCCGTGAGCCGGGGCAACAGCTCTGCGATTAGAAATATCGCCAAGTAGCTGCACATACCGTCGCGATAACGTGTCAATTGTCGATACGAAAGCCGGGAAGCTTGGGTACGGTAAGTACTGTGGGCAGATGTGCCAGAGTCGCTCGTGCCAGAGCGCAAGCGAAGCAACTCCGTTAATCGCAGTAAAGTTGCACATTGTTCAGTCTCGAGGTACCTCCAGCCCCTCGTTCACAGGATGGGTCACGAAGAACCCCCACGTTACCTCATACGGCGAAGCCACGATAACAGTCCGACCTTCATAGTTGATGCGGAAATTTAGGGTGTCATGCTTATAGTCAAAGTCGAATCCTTGCTCCGCGGCAAGCCCAAGTGAAAAGAGTCCGTGCTCAGCACCAGGAACGTATACGACATCATTCAGGTAAACTACTCCACGTTCACCATCAACTTCAGTCACCAAAGCTACAGTTCCTACTCCTGCAATCCGTGATGCATGAGCAGGTGCAACTCCATGCACGCTTTGGGACTGCCTGGTATCCGCCGTAAATGCTACGAAGTCCAACAGGTTTCCTGTGACGTGCGCATTTGCCGCAGTGTCGAAGAACCACCATCCATTGGAGTCTCCAACTGCATCGTCAGCTTCAGCACCATTCACTTCCTGAGCATCTACATCACCAGGACTCTCGGGTTTTGGATCCCGTATGCCCACCTCGACCCCAGCGTCAAGTATCATCTGGTCCAGCACAGGGATAGGTTTTTAGTTCCGACAGCTTCCGACAAACAGTTGTCGGAAGCGAGACGCAAATATGTATATGTACACAGTGAAATACAGTCAAGTACGTACTTTTCAAATATGTTAATGATTACAACAATTAGGCAGAAACCTATTTTAGGCACGGAGCTCTAGTCAGTGGAGACAGTGGTGGTCCTCCGCACATACACACATAGGCACACTGAAACGGCAGAAGCGCCACACAAGGACAAGCATGAGTCTCACCGCACTCATCCCAACGAGCACGCAAAAAGCGAGCACCACAGGGATGGGTGCTTTTGAGCGCATGCTAGAAGCAGAGAATGTGTCTATGAATGTCATTCAAGCCTGTGTGTGAGGTGACAGTTCTGGCAAGCGTCTTGCTACCATTATGGACCGTATGAAGGTAAGAAAGGTAAGTTGGCGTCTAACACAGCCATTTCATACTTTAGAAACGTTAAGCTTTGGTTTTTCGATGTGCATCCTCATCTTCGGGTTCCTACAGAGTTAAACCTGCTAAAGCAAGGAAACACTTTGGAAAAACATTGCTTGAAACAGGACAATGGGGGATTTACTAACAAAGCTCCGCCTTGCACGAAGGCGGATTTAAGATCCCTAATTCGCTATGTCTACAGCACGGCGTCTGTCGCCACCGACCACGAAGATGCGGCGCTCGCGTGCCTCATGTGACACTGTTTTGGGCGCTCCTCGGATCTCGGCTATATCAGCAAGCAGCACATCACAGTGTCAGCGGACAACGTTTTCTACGTACGCATGCTTCGTGTGAAAACCGCCGAAGAGCAAGGCCTCACCCTCGTACCTGACCGCGACGACTTCCTCACCTGCCCCCTGCACACGCTGGCCGTTGCTCTGGTGATACAGTAGGCGCCCTGTGTGTCGCTGCTGAGTCAGCTCCGCGCTCTCGCCCCCACCGCTGCAATCTCGCTCGACGCAGATGCGCCTCTGCTCGAGGTGCTGCGGGCCAGCATCGCGGATAGCAGCGACACCGCGGCGGCCTTGGAAGCGTCCCTGTCGCCGCCCAGCACCGCTTCCTTGCTCCCCACACCAAGCCCGTCCAGCTCCAACCACCACCACCCCCCTGTCAGCTTAGCCCACAGCTTCAAGTCCCGCGAGGAGCAGCCTCGGTCGCGGTGAGGACGGAGCCCAAGCGTATGCCAACCGCTTCTTGAAGCGGGTGGCTGAACCGGCCGGTGCCACCAGCAACCTGACCTCGCACTCCTTTCGCCGAGGAGGTGTCCAGCACGCCAACGGAGACGAGCGGCTAGCAGCGCAGTGGATTTTTGGCCGCGGATCATGGGATATGACCCGCACGAACAAAGGCTTTGCCTATGTCTTCAACACCCCCCCGCGAAGACCGAAAAGTCGCCCGAGTGCTGAGCGGCTGGAGCGCCGACGAAGCCCCGGTCATTGCGGACGTTGCAGCGCTGGATCATGGGACGCAGGAACGGCTGGCGCGCTTAGAGCAGCTGCTGTTCGGTTCCTGCATTGGGCTGGCAAACGCAAAGCTAAACGTAAGTCACAAGGTGATCGGAGTGCTGGCGGCGTACCTGATCAAGTATTTCCCGCAAGTGAAGGCGCTGGCGCCCGACACGCTGTTCGTTGCGCATATCGAGGAATGCTTGGGTGCGGCAGATATCCCGGTCGCCGACATGCTGTCTTGGTCCATGGAATCCTTGGGAGCGGCAGATATCCCGGTCGCCGACATGCTGTCTTGGTCCATGGCAATCAATACGTCTGCTGCTTCGAGTCCTGAACAAGCACACGAAAAGTCGGAAGCAAAGAGCAACTGCTGTCATGCTGGGTGTCACCGTTTGGCTGTCATTAGCGAGCTTATCGAGAGCAAACGACTCATGTCTGCGCGCCTCCTCGCACTGGAGGCGATCATCCTAACGCAAGCGCCACCTGTGAAGCGTCCTGAAGAAGCATAGGAAGATCAAGCTTCGTCAGAGCAAGCGCCACCCGCAAAGCGAAGAAAGAAAGCTGCTACGAACCTGTCCTCGCTGTGGTTCGAGTGGTACACGAGGCTGCCCCGTGTCTGGGACTTGAGCGACCTCCAGAAGAACTCCGACTACCGCCTGGGTGTTGCGTACATGAAGCTCTTTCTTGACGGCGGGTTCGTGCTGCGCAAGGATGCTATCGACTACAAAGACCTTGTCCTCGAAGTAGGGAAACGCGCGGAAGCAGCGGTCCTTACGTTCTTGAGTGAGCAGGGATCCCAAGCCAAAGTGGCAGCGTGCTGCGCGAGATGCACAAGCTTCATCGGTCTGGAGCCCTCGACAGTCGCATCGTGGCGTATCAAAGCCACCTCGCCCTGGAAAGGATCGTCGACCCAGCGCCGGCTGCAACCCAAAACATACTACAAGTCGTCGGACACATGTTAGGCACAAACGTTCGGGGCAAATGCATAATATTCATCAACAAATACAAGACAGTTAGCTTACGAACGCGCAGGTCGAGGCCATGACCATCCTACCGTCTATCGCCCAGAGATCGTCGGGCACTCAGCGCATCGCTCTCCATCCGCTCGTCGCCGCTTGTCGGGTCCCAAACACTGCACAGCTTGGAAGGCTCCCATCAATCGTGGCTGGCGACGGCGGGCTTCGACCCCGCTCCTCAGGGCAAGCCCTGCGCTCATCCATTGAGCTTCGTCCTCGAGGGTGGAGCCTCCGGCTTGGCTTGAGGTCTGAGGGGGTTCGGCTAAAAAAATCTAGACTGAAGCCTCGGGGCCTCTGTCGGCGTTTCCTCCGAGAGCGTGACTGCGTGGCGCTTTTCTGTTGGCTTACGTAATACCTCATTGAGGTTTTTAAACGAGTGGCTCTAGAAGAGAGGGCGACTCTTGTGAAGTGTAAATGTCACTGTTTAAAGACAATCAACCCAAATAGTGGACCCACCACAGGATCCTGGCCCTCATTAATGAACTTGCCACCTCGAGAGCACATTGCTCCGAGTCGATTTTGCGCCTAGATGCGAATTGCCGTTTTTATCGGCCCACAGGCCTCTAGAGGCGATTTCCTTGCGACTGTGAGAACCGCATGAACGCTGACAAGAATCGGTCAAACGGCCCCCTAGTCCTAATTTTCCGTACATAATATCTAATTTCCGATTTTCACTATTTCCGATTTTGCACTGGCTTTGACCAATTGCCTACTTGTCGGAATATGTAGGGAAGTCGGAACCGTCGCGATATGGTGTAATTCTAGCGTGTTCTGCGAGGGTGTAATGGCGAAGACGTACCAGCTGCTCAGAACACTGTCAAACTTCTCCTTAAGCCAATCCACATAGGTTCGGGCATTCTTTGGCCGCTAGTATTGCAGGAAAAGCTTTACCAATGGTTGGAACGGTATCTCGGAGCGCGTTTTGTGTAAAACCTGGATGGTGGACCAAACCGTTGTTTCGTAAAACATGTCGTTCTAAGTACAGGTCAAAGTTTGTTCTCGGTATAGATGGCTCTGTATAATAACTATACGTTCACAAGAGTTGTGACGAGCAGCCAGAAGAAGAGCGGCATCCATGAGCGTGGGCTCACCAACAGCACGCTGTAGCATCTTCGAAGCTGATCCGCGATGTCAACGCCGTTCATGTTAGTGTTCTAGTCGACAATAATATGATGTATGTTGAACAACACTCCGCCTTTTTTAGCTCGGTCATGACTACCACTAGCGGCAGCGGATCGTAGAGCCTTCCCCCACTTCCGGTTTTCGAACCATTCGACTCCGACAGTACGGTGAATGGTAGACAGCATTTGGACATATTGGCGGTCTTGCCATACCGCGAGGAGAATACCAGGGCTCGCAAATGGCGACTTTCGGGTTAACCGACCCGCTCGATCCGTTCCCCTGGGGCTGGCTACTCGGGTACCCGCACCCACCCTAGAACCCAGTTCGGGTACCCGGATTTACCCGGTTCAATATTACCAGAGAAACGTTATGATCAAATCAATGAGCAATAAATATTGTGTTTACCTTTGATAGACCTCCTCTCAGTCCACAAGGTCGCTGTTTGACCTCACTACAAGAATGTCATCTAGCATCGATGGTTTGAGTGCATTCCGCGATTTACACATGACAGTGCCCGCAGTGGAGAAATTGCTTTCCGATATCGCGCTTGAAGCCGGAATGCACAGAATCGCCCGTGCTACCATCGCGAGCTTCGGATATGCTACTTGACCAGTCACGTTCCACCAATACAGCAAATCCAGATTGTTTTTTTTTCTTCCTTGGTCAGCGCACAGCTCATGTAGTTGTCGAACTCCTCTTGCTCATCAAGATTTACACATGGCGCGTTTTCGGTATCACTCTCGTCGGAAGAGCACAAGCCTGCAGCACCCACGATGAATGAAGCCGATCCTGTTTTCTGCTTTTTAATAGAGCGAGCACGACTTGCCGACATCCCCGTAGCTAGTGTAGTTGTACGAGCCTGCATCTTCATGAGCTCAACCAGATCATCTTGAGCTTTTTTGATATCTGCCACCGCCACGCCGACCTTTTGTAAGCGTCGTTTCTGCCGTGGATCGAGCAGAGCTGCCATGTAGTGATCCAATTTAAAGGACCATTTCGGAACCGAGTGCAGCTTCATCAATCTCTTAATTGTCAGCAAATTCGGGCTGTCAGGAGGGATGATTTCTACATTTTGGGGATCATCGATCTCCAATGGGCCTTGAAGTACGACTCGACGCTGTTTATCAATCAGAATGCGATTCCATTGGGGTGCGAGGTGGCTGATGATGTTATGACACTCGTGAACTACCAGATGAAGCGTGGGCTCTTTCCATTTCTCGAGTTTTAGCGTCACTTTTCGGAAAGGCCTCAGGAATCGGATCAGTTCCTCCAGCAGAGGTCTGTCGATGCAGTTAATTATAACTATTTTTTTCCGTGGGGCCAACAACTTCGTTACTTCATCATAAGAGTCCAAAATACTTTACAATAGACACAACTGCGAATTCCAACGAGTTGTATTTTCTTGTTCGAGCGTCTTAGTCAGTTGTTTCTGGAGCTTGCTCTTCTTGAAGTAAGCCACCAGGGCTTTACAGCGATCCTTGAACTGAAATACGTCATGTGCGTCGTCGTAGTATCGATAAAACGGGGCAGACACAACTCCCTTTTCCCTGGTAGTAGTCTTGCAAAGAATTGTGGTGATCATCGTGGCAATCTTGTGGTTTGCACATGGAAGCCAGTTGTAGACCGAAGGAATCCCATCTGCTCCACCGATATTGGAGCCACAGTCAGTGCCCGCCGTACAACGAGAAGTGTCGTTGATTCCAAAATCCAACAGTGATTCCGTGAGCACACCCAACAGAAAGCTAGCTGTGTGTGAGAGACGCCATTGACGTTTCTAACTACGAGCATGCAGTTTAAACGCCTTTGAGAGGTAGTGAGCTGTCACGGACATGAACGACCTGCTCTTGAACGAATCGCTCCACAAATCGGTGGTAAACCCCGCCGAGCAGTCACCAAAATGTTCCGCAAAGATAACCAACAGCTTCTCTCGAACAACCACGGCGTCACATTGTGCATTATTTCGTACTGTGTTGGGGACAGGTAGAAGTTCGTTAACGTCACAAGGACGCTTCGAACGCAAACCAATATCGTAAATTACCGCCGTGAACTCCCTGAATCCCTCGCCGGATACAATGTTGAACGCCCGCAAGTCTTTGCAGCACATTCGAGCCGCCGCCTTAATGACACGTTTTGTATCAGCGCTCGATAGTTTCCTGCTCTCCAAAACCGCACAAGTCCGCCAGTGCGTACTGGAACACGGGTACACTTTTTCATGTACTCTTTCAATGTTTTCGCGCCGTTAGCTGGGATATAGGCAAATACTTTTCCGCAGGTAGAGCACGAAACAAAACGATTGTCGAGAGTCATGAACGGAATACCCTTTTTTCGTAAATGTGTCGAAACTGTTACCAGCTCGCCGCCTTCGTATTAGTATCGTTGCGCAAGGTACAAATCGAGTTGTCGGTCTGCTGCTGAAGAACGCTGCAGAGCTCCAGCTTCAATTCCTTTAGGTCGAGTATACGACGAAGGCTAGCGAGTTTAGCAGCGTTTGTGTTGTCCTCGGCGCCATCCGCCGATGTCTGGATGGCCTGTGATTCTGCGGATTCTTCACTCTCCATCGCGTTTGGTGA
Source organism: Phytophthora pisi (assembly GCA_024679225.1). NCBI lineage: Eukaryota > Oomycota > Peronosporomycetes > Peronosporales > Peronosporaceae > Phytophthora > Phytophthora pisi. The sequence continues at coordinate 2,954 of JAIKVJ010004478.1, read as the reverse complement.
CGCAGCGCCACGACGGCCTCTGTCACAGCGTTCACCTTCGCCCTGCACTAGTGAAGAACAGGTAGTGGTCGAGCGGCACACGTGCAGCAGACCTGAAGACGGAGCGCCGCACGCACCCCAGTACCTGAACTGTCACTGGCTTAGCGACCCGCTGCAGTTTCTTCAGTTGTGAGAAGTGAACTATAGCTATAATAAGAACAGCGTGAAGCAGTAGTTATGCTACAATATTAATTATAGAGAGAGTCGGTTATACCCGTACCCACCCGAAACTTCGGGTATACCCGGGCGGGCAATCAATTTACCCGGGTTCGGGTACCCGATTGTGAGCCCTGGAGAATACCCCCACCGCAGGTGCCGGGTTTCAAACTGTTCCACGCCATGCCTTTGTTGCTGGCTCCTTTGCTGGTATTCATAGCCGCCGGATATCGGATTGATCTACAACACACCGTTCCGCACGCTCCAATTGTAACGGGCCTACTTTGACTCACTACTTTAGCTTACACGTGTCCGCACGTGTATGAGGAAGCGTAGGTTTCTTTTACTTGAGTTAAGTATACTCGAGATCCACGAGTATGCTTTAAGCAAGATAAAGACTCCAAGTAGCGTGTTTTGGCAAAAGATGAGAACTGCTATTTTTGTTTTATGTTTCTGACTTCCTCTAAATGTAATATTCTAAACTAGGAATCTGTCAACGACTGGTTGGCAGGATTCTGCAAACACGCAAGCCACTCATTGGCTAAAAGATGCTGCTTTCAGCCAATAGGAATTCTAAATGTGTATGGACCACCCGTCGTGGTGGACGTAAATGTATGTAGCCATTGGTGTACCTTACACCAAGGTCGAGGAAGTGTCCAAACCTCTAACAGACATCGCATCTATTAGAGTAACAAGTGACTGTAGCTACTTGAGCGTGTAACCCCGTTACACCATCCCCCCGTCAAGGTTAGACGTGCCGGTCCCGGCAAGTCAACCACCATTGACCGCTTGGTCAATGCGTGACGTTGAAGAGAGTGCGCTCGTTATGGAACGTGCGCGTCGAAGTTGAAGACCGCTGGTGCAGCAGCGGAGAACCTCTCTGCTGCTGAGTAGCATGCGCGGCAACGTGCGAAGCGCGTCGCTGCCGCGGGGGCAGGCACCTATATCTGCCCTCGATTTGTCTTCGGGCGCTGCTGTTAACAGCAGCGCTCGCATTACGTTCCAGTATGTAGCGCATGGTGGGCTTCGTATGCCCTCACCAAGTCTGGAACGTCTTGGAGCAAGACGTTCCGTGGCTCCCATGTATCTTGGTTGGGAGGAAATCCTCTCCAACGAATACGAAAACGAACTGGTTGCCTGTTCGTTCTCGGGATACTGTGATCAACAATCCGCTCAACAATCCACCGAGGTGAGCCGTGTGCATCACGAATCGGCAGCGGCGGTGGCGGAAACACACCCCGTGTGTGGTCAAATTGGTGTTGACCCAGATCTCGTGTCTCCCCACGACCAAATCCCGGTCGTGGAGTAGTTCCAGAGCGCTGCGTTCGGCGCACTGAAGTATTCGCAGTTTGCGGCGGCCTCCCAGACCGCCTCGATCGTTCCGGCCGAGCTGGACCATTAGCTCGACGCGCTGCTCCAGCGCGAAGTCACGCTGGAGAGGACGATGGCTTCCGCCGAGTCTTCTGCTTCGGTTCAGCCGAACTAGGTAAGTCAGAATCCCCTTGTGGCGCCAAGACGTGACGCCCGGACCCGGCTTCTCGATCACCATCAACTCCTCCGGTGTGAGGTCCTCCATGTCCTTGCGGGCCAGGGGTGACTTCTTGCGGTCGTCGCTCGGTCGGACCTTCCTCTTTTTCTTGGACGGGGGCGCACTGGATACCGAATCCGACTGTGACGACATCGAGCTGGTACGGCGTTTGGACCTGCGGAAGAGAAGGTGACACCGGATCTTGAGCAGCTGATGAATCCCGCAGCAGCATATGTAGCGCACGCAGCTCATCTTCTCTGGCCTTGGCCCGAGCGATCTTGGCTTTCTCTTCCGCACTGGGTTCCCACTCGGGGTCACGGCTCTCGCTGTCACCCTCGGTGTCATCCGGTCCGAGAAGCAAGTCGCTGTCGTCCTGAGTATGGTCGATCAGGTCCGGCCAGTGTTCCGGTGTCTCATCGTTGTCGGTCCACCGTTCCAGTAGCGAAGGTAGTAGCTCTCCGGTACGTACGTCGTCCAGTACGTGGAGTCCAAGCGGTTCCAGAACACCATGCGCGCCAGCATTCAGGACAACTCGAACGGGAAGAACACGTCGTGAGCCATTGTATCCTTGTCCAGCAGTTTCATGGCAGTGTGACACGTCATTCCGGTGCGCATGACCAACTGGACGTCGGTGCGGAGTTGCGCCACACGATCGGGAGGTTGGCCAAGGAGGCGCACGCAGTCTTCTCGTCGATCAGGTATTCCTTGCCGACCGGACGAGCAGAGTCGCCTGACGCATCCCATGCAATAGGACGCCACTGCACCTGGTCCGGCACCTCATGTTGGCACTTGGACGTACCGGATGACGGCCGCATAGGAGCCTGCTCATTCGGTCTGGAGTCACCGGTGAGATCCAGAATGGAGACACGCCTGGCGCTCGGTTTGCCCCCACTCGGTCCGGAGTTGCCATCCGGTCCGGACTTGTCGCCGTTGTCCTTATCTTCGGTGTCGTCTTCGTGGCGAAAGTTGAACGGACCAGGCTCGGCGAACATATCATCTGCCGAAGTGACGTTGATCAGTGTCTGCCATTCAGGTGGCGGAGTCGTACCGAGCATGTGATGCTTGAACAGCTCTTCCAGGCGACGCCAAATTCCGGTCACCTTGGGCTGGTTGCGGTTCAGGAAGTTCAGCATTCGGTCCGCGTCGAAGGCGTGAGACGAGAGAGACTCGACACACTTGTTGGACGTGCGGTTGACACGATGTGGAAACAGATTTTTGTCTGCACCCATGT